>JAFBMS010001438.1:0-41320 GCA_019788955.1 Albula glossodonta
GACTGTGGAGAACAAGCACCAACCTATGTCCTGTACAGTCCAGCATCCCGGAGGCCAGAAGGCTTCTGCATATACAGACGTAAAGGCAGCATGTGAGTACCTCCATACACATTTCCTGTGTTTGTGTGGTTAGGTTTAGGTCTTTACACACTGGTGTTAGTTTTGTAAAGATGTCACATGTCCTATAAACATGTGCATGTGTTTTGTGCAACTTGTTCTTATTGAAATGATAAATGTTGGTACACATTTAGAAAGTGCGTCAGAGACGTTTTTAGCATATGTTCTGAACTTAAACATTTGGATTTACAGTGCACACACTCAAACTTTAACACACATAGTCAAATACTAAACCTCTTTCTCTCTTAGGTTCATTCATGCCGGTCACTTTGAGTCCCACATCAGAAGAGTTCCTTGAGGGTGTTGAGAAAAGAGTGACTTGCTCGGTGTCATACACCTGCCCAAAGGATCATCCAAGTCTGACTTGGAGTTATGGAAACATGAGAACTGAAAGCTCTGGACCTACCAAACTGGGCACAGGAAGCTGGCGAACCCAGTCCATTTTAACGTTCAAGGCGGGAGCTAACGACCATGGGAGATCCCTCACCTGCACAGCCCGGTTTCCAAGTGGCCAGACTCAAACTGGGACAATCATTCTGCAGGTGAAAAGTGAGTTTCAAAAAGAGAGTCAGATTTTCCGCACTACATGGTTTTGAGATAATCACGACAGCAGTGACTCACGGTAATGTCCTCCATGCTGACCACTGAACCTTGAATCTGGACCATTAACACTGAGTCAGTCTGACACATCTGTGCATATTTCAGGGTTTCACATGCCCCCAATTTCATGAAAAATGTTTCAGAATATTTCATGGTGTATTTATTTACATTTCAATCTATAAACTTATATAGATAATGCAGTGATGAAAGAGAAGATAACCTAATTTTCTATTTCATTAAAAGAATTCAGAGGTAACTGTCAGGCTAATAACTTTACGGTCTGCATTACACAATGAAAATTCATGCTCCCCAATCACGGAATGTTTCCATGGCGTCTAACTGGCTGCCATCTTGTGTTTAAAGGGGGCATGTTTTCCTTGGGATGGAGCTTCTTGATGCCAGGCTACATCACTGGCCTGAGGGGCTCCTGTCTGGTGATCCCCTGCAGATTTGAGTACTCAAAAAGCCTCCCCTCCAACCTTAGAGTTAAATGGTACAAATACGAACCCGGACAGTACCCTGTGGTCTATGATGACCATCACCCGGGTGATGTCATCCCCATCTTCAGGGGGAAAACATCTCTGTACGGATCAGCACGTGACAGGAAGTGCAGCCTGAAAATCTCTCCTCTCGAGGACAAACACAGTGGCCTGAGGCTATACACCTGGGTGGATCCCAAGCCCATCTCCTCCTATCACAGACAAAACTATCAGGACAAGACTGTGCAGCTCCATGTGACTGGTGAGAAAAGCCCATCCCTCTTTCATATTACATTTTACATTGATTTGCACAGCTCAACTTTGCCTTCCACTTTAACAGCAAGATTTTATCAAAGGAAATTAGGTGAAGTTAGTTATTGGTCTTAGGGGCCATGTCCACCAAAGCTGATTTTTCTTTAGCTGGGGTATGTTTCCCATTCTTTTCAATAAGAACAGAGCGTTTTTATATGCCTATAAAATACGGCGTGGGAGTATCAGGAGCTGAGCATATTTTCAGTGCTGAGCGTACAGCAGCAACCTGTTTTTTTGCGGTCGCTGACAGTTGAAAAATGTTTTACTTTGACAATATGTTATGCCTATCACTGTCACTTTGTACTCAGCTGTCCAATAATGTTGAAGAAGTGGTGGGACATACAGTGCACAGCACAGGCTGTTCCTTCTGTTTTAGCCTGTATCGCTAGTGATAGTCATACATAGTTAACCAGTTTGCAATACATTTCTTTGTGCAAGGGGATGTAGTAAATGCATCTGTTGATTTTCTTTGGTTGTAAAATGCTTCTGGCTGGGCATTGATTAACTGATTAACGTTAGATAGCAACATAGGCTAGCTATTGCTGCGTCTAATGTTAAGATCATATCAATGCATATATCCAAACATGGTCATATATGGCTTCCTCATTAACATACTTAACTATTTTAAAATAGCTGGCAAACATGATAATTTACTACTTGACTAGTTAGCTGGTCAGATCGCTTGTATGCCAGCTGGCTATGCATAATTATCACTAGTATGATATAGAATGTAACCCATGGTATCGTAGCGATACTTGGTAAACTGATACTTTTACCATATCCACCCACTACTTCACTATATAGAAAATATTCAGTCTCATAACAGTTATCATATTTGTACCGTCGTATGACCTCTAATAACCACAATCTGCCTCACATTAAGAATATAACCTAGCATGGCTAATTATACATAGCCAGCTATCTTATGAGCGATCTTACTGACCGAACCAGAGCAACAAGCCAAAAAAAAATCAGTTGAGCTTCCATACGCTGGGCGTTCTCAGCTGAGCGCTTAGTGCTCTAAACAACTGGAGATTGACTTCTTAACCCCCATTTTTTCTTTTCATTTCTTACAGATAGAGTGGATAAACCAGAAATAGTGATTAGCAACATACCTAGGGTGGGAGAAACAATCAGCGTTCAGTGCACTGCTTACCATTCCTGCCCAGCCGCGCCTCCAACACTTAGTCTGGTTGGCCTTCCTGGGACAGGCAAGGCTACTGAAACCGAAGTGCAGGACGGCAAGTGGAAAACCACTTTGGTGCAGACTTGGGTGATTGAGGAAGACCACCAAACTGTGACTTGTCGCGTAAAACATCCAGGAGGCAAGCAGGCTGAAGCAGGCCTTGCCATCCATCCAGAATGTAAGGAGTTTGATTGGGTCCCAGCCAGCCTGAAAGAGAGTAACTGCATTTGATTGGATCCCAGCAAGCCTAAAACAGAGCAACTGCATTTCATTGGCTCCCAGACAGCCTTATTGATAAGTTTATTTGATTGAGTCCTTGCCAGCCTTAAAGAGACTAAGTGCATTTCATTAGTTCTGAATCAATTATTTTCATTGTAATAATGCATGAGCATCACTTTGCTTGGTATCTTGCACATCTCCTCTTTAGGCCCAGCTGGGGAGATCAGTATTGGTCCCACACCAGAACAGTTCCTGGAGGGCGTGGTGGAAAACATCACCTGCTCTGTGTCCCACATCTGTTCAAAGAAACGGCCCATTCTCACCTGGAACTACAAGGACATGCACGCCTCCAGCACCACTGTGAGGACCAGCCCGACAGCATGGACAACTGTGTCCAGTGTCATGTTTATTGCATCTATGGATGACAACGACAAAGCTCTGACCTGCACTGCTGAATTTCCTGATGGGAAAAACTTAAAGAAATCTGTCAATTTACATGTCAAACGTGAGTTTGGTATACTATTTCCTCATTGTACTCAGAACACAAATAAATTGATATAAACCTGTTCATGCCTTTACCTCACAGAGTACGAGCCTCCAGAATCTGAGAAGCCTATTGATGAACCAGACAGAGAAACCATGAGCAGTGAGTATATCTTTAACAGAGTCAATATGTGAAGGCGTGGCAGTGTAGTGTAATGGTTAGGGAGCTGGGCCTGTAGCTCAGAGATTACAGTGTAGTGTAATGGTGAGGGAGCTGGGCTTGTAGCTCAGAAATTACAGTGTAGTATAATGGTTAGGGAGCTGGGCCTGTAGCTCAGAAATTACAGTGTAGTATAATGGTTAGGGAGCTGGGCTTGTAGCTCAGAGGTTACAGTGTAGTATAATGGTTAGGGAGCTGGGCTTGTAGCTCAGAGGTTACAGTGTAGTATAATGGTTAGGGAGCTGGGCTTGTAGCTCAGAGGTTACAGTGTAGTATAATGGTTAGGGAGCTGGGCTTGTAGCTCAGAGGTTACAGTGTAGTGTAATGGTTAGGGAGCTGGGCTTGTAGCTCAGAGGTTACAGTGTAGTATAATGGTTAGGGAGCTGGACTTGTAGTTCAGAGGTTACAGTGTAGTATAATGGTTAGAGAGCTGGGCTTGTAGCTCAGAGGTTACAGTGTAGTATAATGGTTACGGAGCTGGGCTTGTAGCTCAGAGGTTACGGTGAGTACTGTTCCTCACCCTCAGTAAATATCCAGCTGTATAAATGAATAGTTTTTAAAGATGCAAGATGTGCAATTTGCTCTGGATGAGAATGTCTGCTAAATATGTAAATGTATTAAAATAATGACTGTTTTTCTAAAGGAAGTTAAATTATTAAATAAAAAATCTGTTAATATCCTCAGAAAATACTGTAGGTGAATTGAAAGCTTAGCTGTGTCGAGTGACCAGTCATCACTATATGTTCTTATGTTCAAATCATGGTTGATATCTGTCCTAGAAACCGTTCACGTCTGGGCTGCTAACGTGTCCCCCCGAATCAGTGCTCTGACGGGGTCCTGCGTGGTCATCCCCTGCCTCCTCCAGGAGGAGAGGCCTGAGCTCATCGCTTTGCTCAGTGGGATGTGGGTGGCGAGGGATGGTGGGTTTGTCTACCACAACGCCCAGAGCAGAGTCAAGGATCATTTCAAAGAGCGCACCAAGCTGCTGGGCATGGTGAGCCAGCAAAACTGCACCCTGGAGATCGACAAGGTCAAGGCATTTGACAACGGCCCGTTCTGTTTCCGGGCAGTGAACGGGAACGACGAATACCGATTCAACAACAGCTGTGTGTTTCTTATTATGAAAGGTATGTTTGACTGTAGGTCGCTTATGTGTAAGTCTGAGTGTGTGTATCCGTTTTGGTGTGCATACACATTTGTGTGTGGCTTTGAGTACATGTGTGTCAATATGCAGCATTTGTATATCTGTGTTTGTGTGTGCATGTATTTGTGATTATTTTTGTGTGCATGTATTTGTGTGTCTATCTTCACATATGCATTTGTATATCTGTGTTTGTGTATGTATCTGTGGCTGCGTGCTTGTATGAATGTATATATGTGTATTTGTGAATGAGTGAGCATGTACATGTACGTATGTTAATGTTTGTTCATATTCATATGTGCCTTTGTGAGTATCTTCTTTATTTTTTTTAGCTTCTCCAAACATACCCCTAATGACCCCTCTTCCAGCGGAGATTGATGAAGGATCAACGGTCTTTGTCACCTGCTCAGTCAAACACACCTGTCCCACACACCCCCCAGCATTCAGCTGGAATGTCAAGGATGCAAGGACCACCACCAACAATACGCAGGGAAACAACGGCGAGTGGGAAACCGCCTCCACGCTGATGTTCACTCCCTCTGGGGACAATTATGAGGACGTACTGACCTGCAGCGCCACCTTCTGGGGGAAAAAGACACAAGAGAGTTCAGCTCCTCTCAATGTAAAAAGTAAGTACCAAATATAATCAAATGCGCTTACGTTCTTTAAGGGTGTGAGAAATTCAGTCAAAACAGACTGCACATTACCAGATCATTTTTAGAGTCCTTAAATATTTGATTGGAGACAAGAAAATACATCCTTTGGAGGGTATGCTTTTCATTTTCAAACAGAGTAATATATGTCCTTACATTTTTTTTCACACATATAAATGGCTAACATGCCCAATGTGTTTATAATGTATTAACCTGTTTATCTGTTCATGTTACCAGATGTTACAGTACAGTCATTAACCAACTAACCTGTGTAAATTAAAAATTAAGGAAAAAGGTTATTTTTTTTTAACATTTTAGGTCCTGCAAAAACTGCATACAAACCACTAATGAGTATGTTCTTAATCATTTGTAATCAATTCATGACTCATTAAATGTAATGTGTTCTTGTATTTGTGAACAGCAAGGATAATGATCATTAACTAATTATAACAAGTAATATAACTTGAATTTATTATTAGTTAGGAAACATACTGGAAGAATTCAGCCCTGGAAGGAGGAAATATTTCCCCCATGGCTAAACTCAGAAGAGAAGAGAGTGTTGCTGAACTGCGATAGCTGTTGACGTTGCTGTGCTGTCTCTCTGCTTAGGAAAGGAGAATTTCTTCGCTCCCTTCATTCTGCCAGTCTCAGTTGTATCCCCAGTGGTCTTGGTCCTTTTTGTGGGTGTGGTAGTATGGGCTATCAGGTGCAGGTAACATTATCATTACTCAGCTTCCCTGTTGTTGAATCGCACTCACCATTCTGAGGTTGCAGTTTGCCATCCAGCCAAACTCCTTTCAAACAACGACACGGGAGGCAAGATTTAGCGTCCAAGCTAAATACATTTGTAATGTATGGAGATGGAGTAAAACTGCGAAAAGAAATACAAACAGGTTTTACACAAACGAATGCACATCAGATGGATAAAGCGTAAGTTATTTGACTAACAAGAATAGTACATACTAAAATGCATTTTGTAAATGAACTACACCTAAATTGTGTACGGAAAAACGCAGGTTAGCATCACGCTAGCGATTAGCGAAATTAAGAACTTTAGTATGTAAATGACATACACGGTCTGTACATAAAATATTACCAGTAATTATACAATTAATTTCTAACGAAACATGTTCAACTTACAGGCGATGCTGTCAAAGGTACAACAAGTTGGAGTCTTTAGTTTTATTAATTTGCCGAAAACTTTGGCTGCTGGTCTAACGTTTCAGACGTTAACGGTTTACTTTCAAGACGACCTTTCACGAGCACTACGTCACTATAATAGTGTTACGGACCGTGACACAGAGCTTGCCTTTGGCGAAATACTGAACACGCCCCCTAGCTCGAACATCGCTGCTCTGCACGACAGATACACGGATTGGATCTGGGCCATGGAACAAGTAGTTTGTTCCTTTACTTTTTATTAGATTGTTTATATATAGTCTATGGAAAGAGCAAAGCAAAATCCCGGGCATTTTTAGGAATTTAGAAATCATACCCGGAGGATAGTTCAATTCCCAAAAAGAGGACATCTGGACTGCCAACTATCGAGAAAAAGTCTTGTAACTACTTAAGTAATTTTTCATGTGGTTCTGCAAATAAAATCCCCTTGAATCAAGAAACAAATCTAAATAATTGAAGTGCTACCATACACAAATGTTACCATCTCTGCTTTAATTGATGTCAGCTTCTCAAAATGTCTTGCTTTTTCACAGCTTTAGTGCTGCATTGAGAAGCGCTGGGGTCATCTGTGTCAAAGTGCCCTCAGCAAAGTTTAGAAAAAAGAATTACAAGCATGCTAGCGGCATTACTGTTTTGATCGTAATCCCCAAGCAAAGGTCGTTATATCTAAGGAGTATTTTGCTTTCCAAGCACCAATGAGAGAATTTACCAGGGCATGCAAATTTACCTACATCACACAACACAATTTATTTAAACATGGTTCACCTCATGACTGTCCACATTGTGAAACTACGATTTTCATGATATGATATTTTAGTCATAATTTACACATATATCCTACCTATGTTTGTATTATCTGTATGTATCAAGAAAAGCTTGGTAAATGTGGGAGCGATTTGATTGCCTGTATTAGAAACTCGTTCACCAAAATACATCCCTCTGACACCCACAGGAAACACACTGATGACAGACAGGGGAGTCTGGTGCCAGATGGAAAAAGGCGAGTATATTAATGCATGGAACTTAATGTAATAAATGGGCCGTAAACTGAATGTAAGGGCCTGGGGAAGCCTGATGTTTACACAGTCACTTCATTATTGGAATAATCTTCCTCTTTCTATCTTTCAAGCAGGAGGTCACTATGGAACAGATTTTCCATGTAAGCCAAAGCATCTTTGCTTCTATTTGCTCATATATTAAGTAGATATTATTCATTATTCAAATGTCTTATTATAACACAGCTGCACACTGTATATCATGCCAAGTAAATTTTTATTAATTTACCATATGCCTGAACATTCACGATGTATAATGATATGTGTAACATGGTTATAATATGATAATAATAAAATAATAACATGATTATATGGAAGTGCTGCATGTTATAAATCATTTTTATTGGTTTCATGGATTTAGAATTGGTCATTTATTGAGTTAGATCCCTTGTTTATGTGAGGGTAAAGTGTGTTGTCTGGCCTTTTGCAGGAGACCTGAGGGGGACAGAACCAGCTGGCTGAATTTTGGAAACGTTGGTCACAGGTAAGTGATTATGAATTCAAATTACAGTCAATTTAGCGGACAATGTTATCCAGAGTGACCTACAGCTGATCAGACTAACCAGGGGCCAATTCCCCCAGGGCCAATGTGGGGTAAATAAACTTGCTCAAGGGCCCAGCAGCTGTCTGTACTGTCAATGCTGTAACTTATTTTCTTGGTCATGTCTCACACTATGAAATCCACAGAGATCCTCCTGGTGACTTTCAAAGCAGACCACCACGCCCAGAAAAAAGGTATGCTTCCCACTAATAAATTACTTCAAGATATCAAAAAGCGACCTCAAAAATGATGCATTCTAGCAGAGGGCATGATATAAATCACATCATATATTTTATCCTTCATGATTTCATAAACAGGGCCTCTCTATGGAGTAGATTTTCCAGGTAAGCATTTGTGAAGTTTCCAAAGCTGACTGTTTTTTATTGTGCCCTGTATTGTATGCTTTGACATAGATATTAGAGATTTGGTGGGTGCATATCATACCTGTGTGTTTAGAGTGTACAGCATTCAGCTTGGCCATTCTTTCAGTTTGATGTGCAGTTGTGTCAGATTGAATAAAACCCCATCTCCAACAGAAGCCTGTCTCTAATAAAGGCCTGCTGAGTTTATTTTTGTAGCAAATTAATACCTCAGCTGGGATTTTGTGATATGTAACGTTAGGAATTCCTGAATAACAAGTGTATGAAAACCCCCTACCACACTCACCCACAAAAAAAAACTGCAATGTATTTTTCATTTATGTTGTGTTGTTTAACACCATCCACAGAAGGCAACCCAATGATTTTCCATCCAGACCACCTCGCCCAGACAAAAGGTACAGTGCATGGTGTCACATAAGTTGTTACAATAACAAGTTTTACAGTTGGGTGTACTTTAGCAAGCAAGTTTTAAATGCTATGTGGCTGAATATCTTGCTGGCTACATCAATGACAAAGGCCTCTAGAGTATGAGCATACATCAGGGTTTTACACCTTTTAGAAAATAAGGCTGTAAATCTGGCTGGAGAGTAAGCATGGGAGCCCCATCCATGCTCTTACCATTGATCATGCGCTGATTTTCGGGCACCTGTAGGGGACAAGCCTATGACTGTCCAGACAGACCACCTCGCCCAGATAAAAGGTATGCACATAACTAAAACTGTTACCTCATTTACAATAATACTACTTCTACTACTCCTAGTACAACTACTACTACTACTCATAATAATATTAATGATAATAATAACAATAATAAAAATAATGAAGGGCTGGATTCAATCAAGCAGTTATTCTCGTTTAGAACAAATTTAGTTAAATTCCCTTAAAACTCAGTTTATTCTGTTTTTAAATGAGGACAGCATATTCAACAGGACACGTTTCATCAAATTTAACATGCTCAAAGAGAAATTTATGACAGTGTAAGATCTGTTTTGATTTTACTGCCTATGGCCATTGAGTTGAAGCTGATTGCATATGGCCTGGAGAAAATCACTTCTGGAATCTATGAGGAAAAATAACATGTATTTCTGTTCATGACTTTAATAGGCGGTCCATTTGGAGCAGATTTTCTCGGTAAGCTGAGGAAAAACTCACCGTGGTTCATGTTAACATCACTTCTTTCTGGTGCCTTCTCCAGATTATAATTCATACACACACAGTTATTTATTTTACCTGTTTGTACAGAATGGCTTCAAGTCAAAATCCTTAAATACTGTTCCACACTTTCTTTCCTGCATGTCAGTGTAGGGTTACATATATATATTAAGCTGTAAATAATGAATGAATTACCTGTGTGTTTACAGCAGGCCACAGGAGCAGCCAGCTGCCCTCAGAGTGGAGTACAGGTGAGTGAGTGTGATACTGTTTCCATGGCTACAGTGGAAGCACAGGTGAAAAATGAATTTCTGTTTCAGGTTTTTATGCCAACTTAGGGCTGGATGATATATTGAGTTGCTGATGTGACAGATATAATTCTAATTAACAATATGAAAGGCCATTGCAAGATATTCAGTGTATCTTTGTCAATGTTTTATTTTTGTGTATTTTATTTTTACCACCAACAACACTTGGTCCAAATGGTATCATTTGTATGTTCATCATGTACAGCTCCAGTCCAGGCGTTATAGTACACAAACATGGAGAAGACATGTCATTTTAAGGAGCTCATTTTTATCCAAAGAAACTTTGGATTCAAACAATCAGACTTATTATTTAACCCTTGTATTGAGAACATTCTTGTTCTGCCTCCGCTGTCCTTGTATTATGTTCGTTTTTCCCCCTTACTTTGGTGTTCCCAGTCAAATTTGACCGGTCTGGTTTAACTGTTCTTACATTAAAACAAAAAACATAATTCAAACATAATCATCTTCAAATCTTATTCAGCACATTTTAATGCTGTAAACAAGATGTGCAACTAGTGATGAACATGAAAAACTGCAATAAACATGCAAAAAGTCAACATAAAAAACTATAATAACAATCAAAATGGAGACTATATTCAGAAAATCAACATGAACAGGTGTGTGTGTGTGTGTGTGTGTGTGTGTGCGTGTGTATGTGTTCACACACAGGAGTGGCATTGGACAATCAGGTTGGAGTGTGCCTTGCAAACAAAGGCACCACATTTGTAGCAGGTGAGACTTGTTTTATTGTCTCTTGGGGCACAGAGCTGGCATCTTTTCCTCTTTTGCCCCTGTCTTTGATGGGGGGAGAGGGGGGGGCCTGGGGCAATGGCTGGGGCTTGTACACTCCTAGCCAGACTAGAAGAGGCTGGAGTGCGGGGAAGGTGCTGTCGTTGCCTAATGAACGGTGTCACTAAAGCTTTCCCAAGCTCTTCCAGGAAGAGACGTCTCTTGAAGCATTTCCCCTGATTCCAGGCTGGGTTGCTCACCATCCTCACCGCATATGCATTATACGCAGACACATCCAGGATGTTGTGGAACACCGCCACAGGCCAACGTGTTGTCATTCACTTGCAGGTGTATGTACCTGTAAGCTGCGATGAAAGAAACAATAAAAAAGAAATTAGAAACAATAGAAATTAGAAGAATAGAGATGTCAACACCTCCTTTGTTGCTGTTGTAGTCCTGGATGATATGGGGCTTTCTGTGTTCCGTGGTGCTGACAGCATTGTCTTTGTGCAGTGTGCTCATCCAGATGGCATTTCTATTCTTCGTGGGAACATACGACACAAAACTGTGTGTGTCAGTGAAAGCAAATTAGACAAGAGTGCCTCTCTACCTCTGGTCAACACCAATGCCAGCGGAAGCTCAGCCTTGTTTCTTCTCACTGTCCGCACCATGGTGAGCTTTCGTTTCAGCAGCTCCTGACCAAGTCCATATGATGTGAAAAAGTTGTCACATGTAACATTATGCCTTTTAAGACCAACTGTCATGTCCAGCACAACACGCTTGCCCTGGATTTTTTCTGGCCTTCCATCAGTAGGTTTCCCTGTGTAGACCTGCATATTCCAGGCATAGCTGTTCCTGGCATCACATGCTGCCCAGATCTTCATCCCATACTTGCCTGGTTTGTTTGGCATGTACTGCTTGAAGGGGCAGCGACCTCTGAAAGGGACCAGGCATTGGTCGACTGTCACTTCAGCACCTGGATTGTACATCAGTGGTAGGCGCTCCACCCACCTGTCCCATATGTTCCTGATGGCAGCCAGTTTGTCATTTTGCCAGCGGACAGGTCGCGTTTCTCTGTTATCGAATCGGATAATTCTTGAGAGAACATGAAACTGTTGTAAGAACATATTTGACCGGAATATAGGCCTCCCAGACTCTGCATCCCACAGACTGTGGGTAGCCTCATTGTTTGATCGATAAACACCTGATAGAATCAACAGACCAAAGTAGGCTTGGAGGTCTACCTTGTCCAGTGCTCTCCACGCATCCCCAAACACACGCCTCCCCTCCAAGTTTGTCATGTCCACTATAATTTCGTCCATGGACTCTGGTACAAAGAGTTGAAAGCTGGACTTGACGTCATCCACACGAGATATTGCATAACATGTTGGCCCTGGTATCATCCTTGGAATATTTTCCACTCTTGTTCTGCCTCCTCTGTCCTGGGAGGAAGAATGCCAGACCAAGTTGCCATCCTTTGACTGGAATGTCACCTCAGGGGCCTCTTCTCCAGGTACCTCTTCTCCACGTACCTCTTCCTCAGGGGCTTCATCATCAGTTGACTGGTGAGTATCATAAAGGTCTGGATCAAAATCAGGATCGTTGTCCTCAAGTTCTGACACATCCTCCTCTATCTCCGGTTCAACTTTTATCTTCTCTTCCTCTGGCTCAATAATTAGGTCCAGAGCCTCTCTGACTGTAAATTTCCTGCTCATTGTGGTCACAGAGTAAAATGAGAGCAAGGCACAAATAAAGGTTTATATAGGGTGTCTGTGAGAAGATCTGAAACATAGTTTATTCTGTGGAGTGGTTTATGTGAGCTGATAGGGCACAAAAGCATGGGAAAGAGACAGGTTGCCATAACAATCACCTAATTGTTTAGTTTGGAAATATATAATTATTTAGTGTAGCAAAATTGGGCACCTGTGGAAGGATGGTCACATAAGAGCGAAAAGAGACAGATTCCCATAAATGACACCTAATTCTTCAATCTGAAATGTGTGGATTACATGGGTGTGTGTGTGTGTGTGTGTGTGTATATGTGTGTGTGTCTATTTGTTGGTGTGGATAGAAAGAAATGAAAATATTCTAGTATTACCCATTCATTATCAATGCCGGTCACTTTTGACCAGGAACACCACAGGTGCTACAAAGTTGATTAAACTACTGAAAATTCAGAGAATGTGGTGATCAGAAATTTTATATGTTCAACTATCTAGTATGGAGGATATCATCAGGCCGTGGGGTAATCAGAAAAAAAATAAATTTTTTATGACCTTATGAAGTTGTAAATCAGTCAGATTTGACCCGAACATCATAGGAGGGTTAAAAAAAAACTGAGCTTGATTTCAAGCAATACATGTTTGAGACTTCAATGTGTGGCTTTCCATGTGATTAAGACCTTAAACAGAATAATATAAGCTGTATTGAGATATGTCATATATTGTATTGCCATTCTACCTAAAAAAAAATCACAATGTGATTTTAAAGTCATACCACCCAGCACTATGCCTCTTCTTTACTAAGACCAGGAATTAATTTCAGCTGACAGGTGTGATACAGTCATGAACTGCAGCTGCAGTTAAAACTCTAGTGAAAATGTGTCTTCAGTTTTTTTTTGCTGCAAACGGACACAAGATTGAATCAAAACTTTGTGCAGTGTGGTCTGCTGGCTATAAAAATAAGCCAGAATAAACTGTGGAAGTGTAACCCAGCGCTCACACTGTTCCTGAGGAAATGGCTTTCACCATTGGGCTTACATGCAGAAACGTTTCATTCTAACAGGGCTAATAACGAGAACTTATCAAGCAACAGCCATGGCGTCTCAAAACCCTGCCTCCCACCTCCTAAAATGTAAGTTTTCCTGGTTTTTAAATATGATTTTAATATCATATGGCTTATGCATTTGTTCTGTTACTTGTAGTTTGTACTCTTTAAAATCATTAACATGTTTTTAAAGCATACCCAACATGAAAAAAAAAATGTCATCACTGTGCAAGAACCAGGTGGCATTTAGGCTGACACCTTTACTCCAAGCGAACAGCGCAGTTTAAAGCTTTTATTTCTCTGTACATTTACACATCTGAATATTGACTAAAGCTGTTCAGGTAAGGGCACAATGGCTGTACCATGCCTGAAAATTGAACCTGCAACCTTTGAGTAATATGGCCTGCTCCTGAACAATAATACTTCACTAATTGGAGTTTGTTAAAACAGAAGTTTGGGGGAAGTATTTTCAGACAACCCCTCACTCAAAAAACCCCAATCTGTCTGATCCAGTTTTCTAAGCGGGTATTAACTTGGCACGTACTTTCTGTCCCATCATGCTCTCAGCTTCAGCATCCCTCCCCATCTCCACCTTTATGTCCACTGCCCTTTCTTCTATATTTCACCTTCTCTTGTAGAGGTCTGGGGGGCGATACACCTCACCCAAAATAGTGAGGCATAACACTTTCCTCCTCGGACTCCAAGCCCAAGATCAAATATCTCTCTGATGTACAACTTACCACATCAAAATACATTTGTTTGAAAAGCGTCAAATGTGGTCTGAAAATGAATTCTGCTGAACATCCTGAAAAGTTCCTCGCTGCAAGCTTATCAAATGGAGAGCTAGCCACTCCCTGACTGGAAGTGTTTCCTTATGCCAACAGAAGTGAGATGTGTTTTAATGACATTTTTATGTTACTCAGATATAGATGTAAAATCCAAATCAGTGTTTTCTGCTAATTAAATGTTGTATCTTGGTATTGTCTCTGCAGTTTAATCATGATCTTAATCAGCTTTTATGACATCAATCAGAACTGAGCCGTAAAAAGTATAACAGATTAAAGAGACAATAAAGTGTGTGTACTGGAGAAGAACTTTAGCCTGTTTTTTTTCCTTCTCAAGCAACCTGCGTCCTCCATATCCGGCAAAGTGCAGAAATGACGTGAGTGGCCAATAGCTGTGGGTCTTACAGAGCTGTGTGGACTTCAAAGCGCCAATGGCGAGGCAGCGTGATTGTGACAGATAAAAAATGCTAACAGCCATCCCTTTGCTTACAGTTTGCTTGCAATTATTTATAATATTGGCAACATGAACCACAGACTCAAGGTTTCGATACATTTTAATGAAAATTGTGTACAAAAAAAACAAGATAATCCCCAAATGTTTCTCATTGACTTTTGAGCACCTATAAATCAATGAAAGAATGTCACAGAATTGAAAACAGTTTTTCATATATTCATTAGTCTTTACAGTGAGTGTGTAATGAATACAGCAGCTATTAATGCTTGATTTGAGGCAGTGTCTTTGCTAAATATTGTGCATTCAATGCAATGCAGTGAATGCAGTCTCTCACAATTAACTGCAAAAGCAAAAACTGCAAATTACAATTAACTATGCAGCACTAGCCAAGCTTGTGATGAGGGGTGTGTGTGATGTGTGTTTCATAGTGTGTATGATGTGGAGTGTGTGTTGGGGTGTGTTTCACAGTGTGTATGATGTGGTGTGTGTGATGGGTACAGGTGTGTTTGTGATGTTTGCAGCTGGTTTTGCTCTTTTAAGTTCATTTCTTTGCACATTCAGGTATTTAGCAAGAAATGAGAACGATGATTTACTTCTGCTATTCATCTTTTTGCTCTTTTGTTTTTGTATTTAAACGATTCTGCAGGATGGTGGTGATATTTACGGAAACATGTAGCTGTTGGTCTTAAACAGCACAGTGATGTGACAGAAACAGGAATCTGTCATCTGTGAGACTATTTTTCAACCGTTTCACTTCAGCTGGATGCACCAGTGCCCTCCAATTTCTTCAAAACTCTGCGCTTCAAAATTCTGCTCTGGTTTAGCGTGACTGTAGACAGCATGGGCTAATTGACAACATGCTGTTGTTTATTTTCATGTTTAATGTAATAAATAAAACGTCATGTTTTTAATGTCTGCTGTTGGCCACGTCTCTCCTGTAAAGAGGAAGTGAAGAAAGTCTCGGTGTGTTCATGAAAGATTAAAAAAATCAAATGGTGCAGGTGCACACAATTTGTATAGGATGCAAATGGGCTGTCGGAATAAAATATAACACCATATATATTCTGAGTCAAGAATATTCGTTTTTTACATTAGCAGCCACGTCACCCTGTACCCTTCTCTTGTCACGCTGCTGAAGCTAAGCAGCCACACCACCCCATGACCCTATCATGCCAAGAAGGTGAGAACTTGTTTACCAAACACGTTAAATAAACAAATGTAACCAATTATATTTCAAAGCATTCACGCCGTAACCCAGATGACGGTTAAAGGGAATTGTGGGTAAAATTATGTGCAACATGTGTTCTAACCCATGGGATATTTCCACACATCCTCCTTAGTTACATGCGCAACAGTGCATACATTCTATTCTGCCATCCACTTTTTCGTTGCTTTCACATGCTTGCTACAATTTTTACTGGATATTTCTCTTACCACTGGCTGTATCATAATAGTGTGACCTTGTATGATGATCAACGGGCGTTGCCAGGAAATGCGCAGTCACTAAGGAAAACGCCGTCATGTTTGCGGTCCAGCAGCTCATAAGTAAGAGGCTCACTGTCTCCAAGATTGGTAATCAAGCAATCGCCCGTTTGGAACATCATGTTTTTGGTGATGCTACTTGCACTTCATGTGGCACTCACGACTGGTAAGAGATTTTGATTTCTCACAAAGTTAGTTAAGGGCTACCGAAACTTTGTTCCAGTGAGCTCACTTAAAAAAAAGCTGCTTGTTGCAACAACAGTGGCAATGTATACAACGTGATGGGATGAAGTCGAATGAAGGCAATTAGCGGTCCAAGCAGCTCATGGAACCCTATTTTATTTGTTCTGATTTTAAATTATTTTTTTTTATAGTTGTACATTAGGATACTATACACTGTTTAATGAATTGCGAATAAGTCATCAAATGTTCGACCTTTTCGTTTAACCTTCAGGTAGGTTTTGGATCCCTATAATTTGCAATGTTCTAATCAAATCAGTCACGTATCATTTTCCAAATGAACAACGACCTACAAGGCTAGCTTCCATTTTATTGCAGGAACGAGCTCAACATCAATTTTAAAAGTTGCCCGGAAAAGGGTGGTTACAGCAGCCACTGTCAGTCAGCAACCTTGCACAACGGGAATAGACTAGGGCTTGGTTCGACAGCTGCAAGGCTATACAGACCGTGACCGCGCTACACAACAAAACAAATACACAGAAAATGGAATACAGGCAAAAATCACCAACTAAAGTGCACCCACATTCCACAGTACAAGTAGCAAAGTCAGCGTTCAATCCTCACGCATGTATATCACATTCACTATGTATATACACAGAGCTATATATCTAATTAACAAGCAAAATACTAGTTAAATATACGTTCACACACAGTAGCATATGGCATGACAGCAATCTTTCTTAGCACTCCAAACCCATTTGAAAACACAATGCCAGCAGGCAACCGCAATAACCAGAACGCTGGGAGCTAAGCTAGTGGAACAATACTAGGCTAGCGAACCTTGCCCAGTCAGTGCACAGTGAATATACAGTATGCATATGGTTGTCCTTCCATCCTAATTTCTGCATACGCACAGTTTTGACCCACAGATGGCATCGTTTACTGCGACCTCATGTATGACTTGTGTCTGAGCCTTATTTTTCCTCTGCACATGCAGCCTGTGTCCTCAAAGAATTAATCGTATTATTCATTCATTTTCTTAACCAGCAAGACCAGCTTGTTCAGCCTGGCCAACCAACTAAACCAGCCTAACACCAGCTAAGGCCCGCTGAAACCGCCAACCATTTCAACCTGGCCTATGCTGGTTTTCTTTCAGCAGAGAGACATTACATTGCAACTCACTGTTTCTTTGAGTCAGTAATATTTTAGTGGAGGGAAGCAAATATGCCATTTAGCATGGGTTCTTTTCATTTTAAAGTAGAATGACGTACACTCATAAAGTTTGTTTTGAATAGTAATGCCCTGAAAGAGACTAAGCAAGTTCGTGTAAACCCAATCTGTTGTGTTTTTATTCCTCCACTGTGATCCATTTCGGTGTTTGTTCATCATTCTCTTCTTTTTCAGAGGACATAATGAAGTGCAGTAATTGCACTGCACAAGACTGGCGTGGCTGCATCGGGAGTGAAACGACATGCAGCGAGGGGCAGGAGTGCGCATCGGCCGCGTATGTTCTGACCGAAGGTGCGTGCCAATTGGAGGCGGATTGACTACAGCATGCGCGTTGCTATCACGAGTATGGTCCGTATTGCGAACGGGCTCATTGAGAAGTTGAACAATATGCTATCCACAAGCACTTCTCGTGTCACGCTTCTCGTGTCTCGTATTTATCAATTTATTCAGAACATTTTTGTAAAGGTCCAGCGGTTACGAAGTTCTGAGGTTATGCCTACTCAAGCAGAGCATGCGCAAATCGCAGTTTACCGTGGACACAAAACAAGGTGTTTACCATTGTCCACATTCCAAATAATGTAGGCAAATCCAGCGTGCCTTACGTCGTGTATCAGATATTAAGGGCTTATTTTGAGTATTCCAAATGGAGTAGGGTGTATATTTGAGTCACTTCATAACTCATAAGCATACATGGGCAGCCAGTAGTCTAGTGGCTAAGGTAAAACGACTGGGACCCCAGAGGTTGGTGGTTCAAGCCCCAGTCCAGTCACATCAAGAACGCCCTTGCTATTGGGCCCTTGAGCAAGGCCCTTAACCCCACATTGCTCCTAGGGGAGATTGGCCCTTGGTTAGCCTAATCAACTGTAAGTCGCTTTGGATAAAAGCGTCAGCTAAATGATTGTAATGTAATGCAATGTTGTGCATGTAAACACAGCCATCGCTGGGAGTGGGGTTCAAAAATAAAAGGTTAATTGTTTGTTGAAATATTTCTTTTTACAAGAAAATGTGTTTGGGTTTACATGTTATATATATATATATATTTTAACTTCCAACAGATGTAAACAAAAAGAAGCAAGTTACCAAGAAAGTTGGCAGAAAATGTATTGATTCTGCTCTTTGCGGGTCAGAATTTTCATTTAACTTCAAATATGCAAACTGGAAGATAACAACTGCATGCGACAAGGACGAAGGTAGGCCAATCCATGTTTTGGATTCTGTGTCATAAACTATCAATAATTAATTATGCAGTTATTCTTGGGAGAATCCCACCTGCAGTAAGTATTGTACTTAATCAGGCCGGGTGTATATACATAGTGAATGTGATGCAAAGGAAAAACACTGCAATATATAAACATTAGGACACTAGGATACTTCACTGTAAGGCTTGAGCAGGGATTAAATGAGTATGAGTGAGCTGCTCTACTCTCGCTAAGCAGGGAAAAGGGCTGAATTGCTGGAATTTTCCTGTAATTGTCAAGTTGAAAAGGGTCATTGGTGATCTTCTCTCCTGATAGTTGAAGTCAGCGGGGAGGCGGAGCTTAACCATGTCAAGTGCTTTGGCTGCATCGCCGCACCGTCAGAGTGCAAGAAAACGGTGGACTGCCGTGGGGCGGAGGACAGGTGCATCAAGGTTGTGGGTGAGCGAGCTGTGTTTTCCCGCCTTTTTCTCACCCTGAGCTCAACTGTTGGGCCACTGTAGCCCCCTTATCCCATTGGGTGAGGAGAGGGAAGCTGATTATTCCTCCGCATCCAATCCGGATAACGACTGGCCCTCACCGCCTTCCACACCGCGGATGTGTCACTAATGACACTCTGCCGATGCCATTGGTGGAGCACAAAGTCAGCAAGTGCATTCGGCTCATGTGCTTGTAGTTACCCTCCTGCCCAGGAGAGGCCGCTAGAGAGCGATGAGACTGCACCCCAGCTCAGCCCCTGTATATTCATGGCAAGGCTGAGCTGACTCCTGCCTCTGGCCACTGCCAATGATGGCTTGGCTGGGCCTCAAACACAGAGTAAATGTGTCCCTCTCCTGCAGTGGCCACTTGCAGACCCATCAATAGGTCTAACAATAAGATACCATATTGAGACCAGATCATCCACACAAAGCCACTGGAAAATAGCAATCTTTAAAATAAGTTTTTGTGGTGCATCCCGGTAGCTCAACCAGTAGCGCACATGCTACGTAAAGGCCAAGGCCTTACAGCATACACCCTGGGTTTGAATCCAGCCTGGGCCCTTTGCTGCATGTCCTCCCCTCTCTCTCTCCCCTGCATTTCCTGTCTGTCTCTCCACTGTAACTGTCAAATAAAGTGGAAAAATCCCAACAAATAATCTAAATAAAAAATATGTTTTTGTGACTACAAATGCATAGTGTGTGAAAATACAATTGGTGTGAGTTACATTTGCTGGTGGCATGCTAATCTCCCGCAGTGCAGTGTAATGATTTGTCGCGTGTTTGCTCTCTGTGCAGATATAGTTGCTGGGAACGTCATGTGGAGCAAAGGTTGTGCCAGCAAGAGTATGTGCAAGCAGGGGGAGAAGGTCTTGAACCTGCTGGGCCCAGTTATGACGGGAGAGGTGTTCTGCTGCGAAGGCGACCTCTGCAACGGAGCCAGGGAATGGCGCCACGGCAATCTGCTGCCTCTGTTGGTGCTCCCCCTGCTGGTGTTTCAGCTCATTGCATGAAGACCGCACCCACGTCAGCTAGGGGCTGGCCAACCCTGAGGCTGCTGAACAGCAGCCATGTGCTGCTTTTGTTTTTCCCCTTAAAGTCCCCCTCCCCCCCCCACTCAGTTTTACCTCCTGGTTTTGTTGAAAAAAAAAAAATCAACAAAAAAATATGGAAGCAGAAAGCAGTGATGTTGCAGTTCAGGGAACTCGCAAGAAAAGAAATTCTCTAGCTATTTACTCAGTAACTCTGCACACAGAATAGCTTTGTCACATTTGTAATGTACACAAGAATGTGCATCACAGCATGATGACCACTAGGATTGAATGAATTAAACAATTTAAATTTTCCCGCTTTTTACATTTCCGTTCAGCTAGAAATCTACCCCTTTCTTGCCTGTTAACATTCCGTACTGCAGGGATTCTCACCTCACCTGCTGGCAATTATGCCTAACTGTTTACGCTATACCTCAGTGCATAAAGTCACCGTGGTGCATTTTTATTCATACTCATGAATTCTGTCCCCCTCATATTTCAGTATCATTCTGTCAATTAATGCATTGAATTGTTTTTGGTTTAGGATTACATCCAGGTTTTATTTATTGTATTTGGTTTAGGCAGCAAAAATGATACTTAAATGTTGTGATGTAATCAAAAGGGATTGCTCTACACATTATATTGTACTCAAATTCAATCAAATGCACCTCAAATTGCATATGCCATCAAAGAGACCAAAGTTGGTTTTTGTTGAACCTAGTCTCATAAATGCACATATGTGTGTATTGTCCGTATGCTTAAGGTAAATAACCCATAGATGTAACAGTTCCTAAATCCTTCCACTGGATGGCAGGATATCAGAACTGCCCACAACCAGATATAACTGGTCATGTTTTTGATATGCTAAACAGTATATAGAAGCATTTTTGTAATTTGTACCTTTTTGTTGATGTGCAAAATTTTGTTATTTGTGGTGGTTGTGTTGATTTAGACTTCATAGGCATCATACGCCATCATTTCCAATGTCCAGGTGAGAAGCAAGGTAACACAGGGATTTTGGGAAGTCGGACTTTCCCATTCCACAATGTTCACATTCGGCATAAATTCAGTCTGGATGTGTCCTAAAACACTCCTAATTCAAACCCTTAAATGTCTGCGCGTATTGGAACACTTTGTCCAGTGAAGCTTAAAAATAAATAATAAGCAGTACAGTAGTGCTTGGCATATGTGTGTCACTTATATTATTCTATACTTTGGATAATGTATAATGTTATATTCACATGACCCTGGTGAAAAGCTCTGGTCTACAGTGTTCAGCTCGGTCATAGAGTTGGGGTTCCACACCCTGGTTCTAGGGGACCCCAGTGTGTGCTGGATTCTGGACTCTGAGCTGATCATTGTTTTCTTAATTAATTAATGTTGATGACTCATTAGGAATGATTTATACTTTTAATGAAGAAATTAAACAAAAGAGCTCAAAGACAAATAAAATGCTAAGACAAAACTGCACTGAATTCAAATTTCATGAACATGAGTCTTTGCAGTCTTTGTATTTTCAACAAAATTAATGAAAACAATGGTTAGAATGAATGCCAGCAAACAAGAGGGTCACCCAGGGTGAGGGAGTTGGCACCCCTATGTGGTAGAGGATAGTATGACATGTCATTTAGACACTGAGACCTGCATTAGGGCTTGTGTTCTGTCTATCTTGTGACATCTTTTCACCTCTTGCATCAGATCACAATCAGTTGTGTACATGGTGTTTGTCTCTAGTCTATCCACACAATAAAAACAAATTAAATCCTGCAGTCCAGTTGTGCTTTTGTCTTTCCCCCCCAAAGTGTGTCTGTTAATTTTTCTTTATGACACATGAAATATACAAAGCCCAGACACCTAGAGATCCCATCAGGAATGCATGGTCACAGTTTCAGGAATGATATTTGGAGAAGAGCGATGCACGCACTCACACATCTGGACAACGTCAGAATGCATAAACAGAAAATGGAAAGAATGCGCTTGTACATTAAACGTGTGGAATAGGCCACATGTTAATCAGCACTGAGTTTTTGGCAGATGCAACAACAGAGGATTTTCCCAATGATCTGCTGCTGTCTGACCAGACCTACGTCCACCAGCTGAGTGGTGCAAAACTCCGGTCCTCCAGGGCCAGAGTGCATTATGGGTTCTGTAGTTTGTTTTCAGTCAGCACCAGGCTAATGCAATGCAAAAAGAAGCACATACTCTTAAATTAAGCATTTTAATGCAAGCCCCACCAGGAGTTAACAAAACCACCCATCCAAACCCACACGCTGTCTGCTTATGCATCAGCAACTATGTGATGAGACCCTAATTATTGGCATTTTGCACATCTACAGGTTTCACTTTCTCTCGGTATCCCCTCATACAACCAGAACTTTACTGAAGCAATTCAGGTGAAATACGTTGCTCAATGGACCAACAGTGCCCTCCTTACAATCCCAGCTCCCTCGCCATTATACTGCACTATCAATGAGAAGTTCTGCTCGTCTAGTATAGAGTCTCTCCTTCAATGCATTTATTTAAAAGCGCGAGACACTAGAGATAGTCCTATTCCTGCCACCTTTGGGATAATCCCTGGCAGAAACATCGTTGCTGCTGTTCCCACGGTATCCAACAAAGTGGAGAGGAACCCGCGGGACCCGGTGTTCTGATTTTCGGTCTTCTGTGCATTGAGGGAATCGATCTCGTCTTGCATGAGCCGAGCCTTCTTATCGAAACCTTCCTTGAAAAGGGCTGCCTGCTCCTGAAACAAGCAACCAAAACACACGATTTTATGAGTAAAGTATTTTTAAAGTATTGTCCCAATACTCAAAAAATGTGTCTCATCTCCTCACTCCCTCGATCACTGAGATATTGGAAGGAGGGAGGAGACAAGATGGTGGCGTAGGAAAGGAAGAAACATTTTTCGAGTAATGGGATACACCCAAAGTATGTGAACCAAGGATTTGCTGACCTCATATTCACCCGATTAAAGAACACCAAGGCAGAAAGCAGTACATGATTGGTAATTGGTGACATGAGAAAAAGGAGTAAGCTTGTGAATCACACGCTTCCAAAGTCTGTGGAAGGTGGTCGGTGGTCTCTGTTGTAAGGTAAGTAGCTGGTAAGTTCGATTCAGGTGATGGCTGAGGAGAGGAGAGCTACCTCCAGTTTGGCATTCAGAACCCTCTGGTACTCTGCATCAGCGTTCTTCCTGTCCTCCTCCATCTTGCGGAGCATCTGTTCCATGTTCTCTTTGTAGGACCGCTCCTGGTCCAAAATCCGCTGCTCCATGATCTTCCTCTGCTCCTCCGAAGCCTTTCTCTCCTGCTCCAAGGCCTCCATTCTTGCCTTATTCACTGGGGGAAGGAGGACACAAAGGCTCTTTCAGTTTTGTACAGCGATCAATAACAGTCATTCACTCTATAATGGTTAGGGAGCTGGGCTTGTAGCTCAGAGGTTACAGTGTAGTGTAATGGTTAGGGAGCTGGGCTTGTAGCTCAGAGGTTACAGTGTAGTATAATGGTTAGGGAGCTGGGCTTGTAGCTCAGAGGTTACAGTGTAGTATAATGGTTAGGGAGCTGGGCTTGTAGCTCAGAGGTTACAATGTAGTATAATGGTTAGGGAGCTGGGCTTGTAGCTCAGAGGTTACAGTGTAGTATAATGGTTAGGGAGCTGGGCTTGTAGCTCAGAGGTTACAGTGTAGTGTAATGGTTAGGGAGCTGGGCTTGTAGCTCAGAGGTTACAGTGTAGTGTAATGGTTAGGGAGCTGGGCTTGTAGCTCAGAGGTTACAGTGTAGTGTAATGGTTAGGGAGCTGGGCTTGTAGCTCAGAGGTTACAGTGTAGTGTAATGGTTAGGGAGCTGGGCTTGTAGCTCAGAGGTTACAGTGTAGTGTAATGGTTAGGGAGCTGGGCTTGTAGCTCAGAGGTTACAGTGTAGTGTAATGGTTAGGGAGCTGGGCTTGTAGCTCAGAGGTTACAGTGTAGTGTAATGGTTAGGGAGCTGGGCTTGTAGCTCAGAGGTTACAGTGTAGTGTAATGGTTAGGGAGCTGGGCTTGTAGCTCAGAGGTTACAGTGTAGTGTAATGGTTAGGGAGCTGGGCTTGTAGCTCAGAGGTTACAGTGTAGTATAATGGTTAGGGAGCTGGGCTTGTAGCTCAGAGGTTACAGTGTAGTGTAATGGTTAGGGAGCTGGGCTTGTAGCTCAGAGGTTACAGTGTAGTATAATGGTTAGGGAGCTGGGCTTGTAGCTCAGAGGTTACAGTGTAGTATAATGGTTAGGGAGCTGGGCTTGTAGCTCAGAGGTTACAGTGTAGTATAATGGTTAGGGAGCTGGGCTTGTAGCTCAGAGGTTACAGTGTAGTGTAATGGTTAGGGAGCTGGGCTTGTAGCTCAGAGGTTACAGTGTAGTGTAATGGTTAGGGAGCTGGGCTTGTAGCTCAGAGGTTACAGTGTAGTGTAATGGTTAGGGAGCTGGGCTTGTAGCTCAGAGGTTACAGTGTAGTGTAATGGTTAGGGAGCTGGGCTTGTAGCTCAGAGGTTACAGTGTAGTATAATGGTTAGGGAGCTGGGCTTGTAGCTCAGAGGTTACAGTGTAGTATAATGGTTAGGGAGCTGGGCTTGTAGCTCAGAGGTTACAGTGTAGTATAATGGTTAGGGAGCTGGGCTTGTAGCTCAGAGGTTACAGTGTAGTATAATGGTTAGGGAGCTGGGCTTGTAGCTCAGAGGTTACAGTGTAGTGTAATGGTTAGGGAGCTGGGCTTGTAGCTCAGAGGTTACAGTGTAGTGTAATGGTTAGGGAGCTGGGCTTGTAGCTCAGAGGTTACAGTGTAGTGTAATGGTTAGGGAGCTGGGCTTGTAGCTCAGAGGTTACAGTGTAGTGTAATGGTTAGGGAGCTGGGCTTGTAGCTCAGAGGTTACAGTGTAGTGTAATGGTTAGGGAGCTGGGCTTGTAGCTCAGAGGTTACAGTGTAGTGTAATGGTTAGGGAGCTGGGCTTGTAGCTCAGAGGTTACAGTGTAGTGTAATGGTTAGGGAGCTGGGCTTGTAGCTCAGAGGTTACAGTGTAGTGTAATGGTTAGGGAGCTGGGCTTGTAGCTCAGAGGTTACAGTGTAGTGTAATGGTTAGGGAGCTGGGCTTGTAGCTCAGAGGTTACAGTGTAGTGTAATGGTTAGGGAGCTGGGCTTGTAGCTCAGAGGTTACAGTGTAGTATAATGGTTAGGGAGCTGGGCTTGTAGCTCAGAGGTTACAGTGTAGTGTAATGGTTAGGGAGCTGGGGTGCAACATCACCTTCCTCCCTCCGTTGTGCTTCGCTGAGAGATTTGTCAGCAGCCAGAATGGCCTGACCAATGGACTCTTTCGTAGCCAGGTACTCATTCAGAGTTTCCTCACCCTGTGAGGATGATTGTTAATCACAGTGGAAGAACATGTCACGGGTCAGTCAAAACACAGAGTTGCTATCTTTCCTGCATTCATGTTTTTTTTTGTTTTTTTGCCCCTTTTAGGTTCAATGTCGTCGATTGTCTCCATACCTTTATTCCTTTCCCTTCTGCGGCTTTGTACTGAGAGACGAACGTCTTTAGATTTTCGGAGTACTTGAGATAGCCTCCAGCTTCTGCATAGCACCCAGACTCGATACGCTCCTCCAGGGGCTTGAATATGCGTCTGATGATGGCCTGGCAGGCCTTTTTAGATTCTGCAACATTCTTTTCACAGATGGCCGTGTACTCTGCCTCCAGTTGTTTCTAAAATCAAAGGACGGGAGAGGTGGGAAGTTGAGTTGCACTGCAACCAAAAGCAGTTACCATAAGTCACCAGTGAAATGTAGATTACAACCAATCACTGATTTTCTGAGGAGAGGAGTTTTTTGATTGGTTTAAACAAGTCAGTGATTTACAGCCCGGTGTAGCCCCACCCATTTTGGATGTTCATGAAACCTCCTTCTACTATTGTTAGAGGGTGCAACTTATTCATCTTAGAATTTTCGGAGGGCTAATTTTCACTAAACAAAAGCAATAAAAGCTCAAAAACACCTGAGATGATTTTACTCCAATGCAAACCCGTATTTTGTGAAACAGACAATGTTAAAATCCCAGAGGATCTTCATCAGCTACCCGTTTGAAGGCCTTTTACCATGAGCTCAAGTTGGAATTTCTGATCCTCGTCCTTGAAGCAAGACTCCATGAAGATCTTGACGGCGTCTTTCTCCGCTTGGCCATGAATGTCCGACAGCTCGTCCTGGGTCTCGGTCGGGAGGCTGACGAATCCCGCCATGAACTCCTTGTAGGACGCCAAAGCCTTGGCCACTGCATTATTGTTCTCGATTTGGGCCAGAGCCTGGACAGCGTTGTCCAGGCAAGGGATCTGACCGCTCGAGATCGCATCCACATACATCTTCGCAAGGTTCCCCAGCACTACAGAAAACAGAGATGTGCCTGTCATCTTCCTCTAACAGGGCCAAGATTCCTCACACACTCTACAGGACCTACTAACACTGTCCACATCTGGCCACAAGCAGATGGTCTCCCTGAACACACTCATTTTTCTGCTAATTTTGCTGCTGTTTTTGTAGTTGTTATTATGATTATTGTTGCTGATGGTTGGTTTTTTCACTCAACAGGTCCTTCACAGGGTCTATGCTTATGTTATCCCCTCTGGCACTTGCGTCTTTTACCCCACTTCTACCTCTCTCATCCCTGACTAATGCACTGTGAGTTGCTCTGAATGAGAGCGTCTGCCAAATAGCTGTGATGTAATCATGTTTAAGGTTTCTTCTCGGTAGCCACTGAGCTCTGTTTGAGGGGAGCCTCCGGCCTGGGCAGAGCTGCTTTGCGATGATGCGCTTATGAAATGCCCTTTGAAAATAACACTGGACTGAATCACTGTGAGAAAGGCTTTCTTCAGTATCACAGAGGGTCTTTCCCCCGTCATCCTCAATGTTTTAAAATGTCACATTTAGTTTCAGCAATTTCTCAACTCAAAAAGGTCAACGCTACTTGAAATTAGACTGATTAAAAACCTCAATTTCTTATGGACCTGGAGATGAGGATATTTTGAGGTAAATATAAAGCTAGGACAGTTTATTTTTCAAGTGTCAAGACCATCAAGCAGGTTTGTAAGAACAGCATATTTTGAAACTGCCGCAGTGGAAAGAGAACAGGAGTGGAGAGCAGGATTGGTGAGTACTCACTTTTGCCTGTCACTCTGTAGCCTCCTTTCATGGTTTTAACCTCGGTGTTCTTGAATACATAATCACAGAAGGCGTTGGTTTGCCTTACAAAGGAGGGCTCCAGGTCGCCATCGGTCAAATCGTCCAAGACCTTCATCTTCTCCGCACTGGCGGGACAGTCGAACACAAAGCACTTCCGGGTCGGGAAGTAGTTACGGAGACAGTTTCGAGGCATGTTGTAGGCCATGGCCTGCTTTCCGTGGCCTTGTTTTTATTTTTTTAAAAAAAAAACAAACAAAAAAAAAGCTTTTCAATCTCTTTATAAGCTTGTGAAATAAGACCTCATTGCTTTCTAACAGACATACAAGATGTCCTTTTATCAGTGTTAATTATTTAACTGCAATGCAGACTACAATGCAGACACTCAGGTGAAGTGATTATCTTGTATCTTCCTATATTCACAGCGATACTCAGTCTGACAGTGGATGCTCAGTGCTGTGATGTTCACCTGGTTTCAGCTTCAGGGCGTTTTCCAGGTACTCGTCAGAGCTGACAGGTTTCCCATCCAGCTCTAGCATCAGGGTAAAATCCCGCACGGCCCACACGAAGGAGGGGAAGAATCTCATGAACTCGGAGGACTCGTCCTCGTCCTCCGACCCGGCCGTGGACTTCACCTTGATGTGCTCCGTCAGCTCAGTCACATAGCTACAGGTAAAGCCTATCAAGGAAGAACACCTGCACCTGCGGCCATTTTGGCTCTTACTACTGCTTACTGCACACAGGAGCTATGCACTGTTCATAATCAATAGTAACTGCTCATAAGACGTATGTAGCATTCATAAGACTCTGGTATGTTTTTATATACAAAGTAATTTTATGCAAACTCCCTGTTTATCTCAGTCCTCTCCTTTGTCGCACTAGGAGTTATCAGCTGCGATAATCAGATTGTGTTTCAATGTTCCTAGGGCATTTTCAGCTCTTGGACAATCTGCCTTTAGTTATTATGCACCTTGGTCATGGAACTATTTACAAAAGGAGCTCAAATTAGTCTATGGCTGACTTTAAATGCACTACAGAAAACATTGTAACTGAATCATGTAATTGCTTTTTGTGAAGCTACTGTACCAAATTTTCTCGTGTGATTTCTAAAACTGTATGTTTTATATGTTATATGCATTGTGTTGTTTTACATTGAAATTTTGTTGGCTGCTACCTTGGCCAGGTCTCTCTTGCAAAAGAGATTCCAAATTTCAATGAGACTTCCTGGTTAAATAAAGGCAAATAAATGAAGACTCTACATCTCTACATAAGGGCTATGCACTGCTGCTAACTGCTCATATTGTTCACATCTAATTATATACATCGACTATACATAAATAAGCTTGTATTTGTACTGTCTTACAAGGTATTATTATTATTATTATTATGGGAAGGATACTGCAGTCTCTGCAGGGCATCATTATCAATGGTCCCCTTGCTGTTGTACACCAGGGTGCAGCTCAGCAGGACGGCCAGAGAGAATATCCAGTTGTCGTTCTTCTCGTCTCCCTGGTTACACACAAATGGAAAACACCTGCCATAAGGACTGACTGCGGGAGGGCCCAGTGACTAGCTGCATGTGCAGGAGAGTAAGGTGCGCACACCACAGTGATACAGTACTGATGAGCTGTACATACAAACGCATAAATATTCTGAATAATAAACAGAGTACCCTTTTCCTTTCCTTTTCAGAATATCATTTTCTTCTAATAGCTTTACTGGATAAAGTATGGGTCTGTCCAACCATTACTGGTTAAATTATCTATCTGTAAAATCTTTACTGGCTAAGCCGCTAAGGCATGGAGTGCTCTAGTCCAGGTTTGGTGAATGGCCTGGTTTTGTCATTGTTTACTCTTATTTCTTATGGTCGTATTCAAATAATTATCATACCTCTACCCAAGCTGCAGAAAAACAAAAACCTGAATTCATGATCTGTTCTAGCAACATATACATAAGAGCTAAAGGATATTTCTGTATTCTTGCCAGATAGAACTGAACTGTTGAATTCCCCAACCCTCAGGTAAAATAAGGAGAAAGTCCTTAGTAGTCCATTGAATGTTTTTATGACGCTTAAGTAGTAAAAACAGCCTGTCCCCAGTTTTTATGACACAGCTAATCACGGTAACCAGGCTTACACTTATCATTTAGCTCACGTTTCACAATGATGGAAGACATCGTCCCTGCAAGTGAAAGTAAAAGTGAGGAGAGGATGTTTCCTTTTCTCGTTGCTTTTAACTGAGCAGGTTTCCCGTAACGGAAAGCGCCTCACCTTCTCAACGTCCCCCAGGCCCTCAGTGTCCAGCAGCACCAGGGTGTGGTCAGCTTTGGTGGGGTGCGGCAGCGCCCACATCCAGATTCCCTTAGTCTTAGACTGGATGGTGGCTCCCAGGGCGAACCCTTGGAAGGGGGAAACATTGCATTGACGTTTGCATGTTCAGCAGATATCTCTCACCTACAGCAACTACAAAATGCTCTAACAGGCTGATCCATCTCATCCCCTAGTCCAGTTACCCAACTTCAAACGCTGACATGTTGAAGAAAGTAGGTGCTTTACAGTCATAAAACTCTATTTTCTGACACCTAAAATGGTTTCCTGTGTTAGTGTGCTCTGAGGTACAGTCTTACATGTCACAGATGTAGCACAGCTATCCTGTTTGTGAGGAGCAAATGAGAAAGCTTGGTTTACTGCATACTGCTGTGAGTTAAGTGAAGAGATCTATCAGGCTGTATTAAGCCTTTAACACTGTGTTTTCCACGGAGCAGAGCCAGACTCACCCTTATTGGCCCCGGCCAGCTTGTTCATGAGGTAGGATTTCCCCGTGCGGTACAGCCCCACCACCCCCACCACCACCACCAGCTGGTCGATCCGTCTCAGGATGTCCAGAGCCTCCGGGACGACGCGCAGATTCCCGTGCGCGTCGTTATCGATGAGACACACAGGCTCAGGCATTGACACAGTGAGGCGCGACATGGTGCTCTGCGGACGCACACAGATCCGGTGACAGGCCCGGTGACAGACCCGGTGACAGACACAGTGACAGGCTCGCTGACAGACATGGTGACAGGCCCGGTGACAGACCTGGCCCGTCACCACAGGGATACAGGGGAGACAGGTCCACTGCAGTACGCTTCTGACTGCCCCCCCCCCCCCCCACCCCAAACTGACATATCCCATCAGTCCTGCAGACCCTGGGTATACTCCACTGAGGAAGTGGTCACACACGTAACTCCCCAAATTCATCAGGTGACAAGCCTTGTTTTTGACAAGCTGTTTTTTTTTTTTTTGCTTTTATCCTTGTTCACTTTGCTTTAGGTCATAATATTTGTGCACAAATACTGTATATAAAGTGATTACATTTTCATTCATTACATTGGAGGTGAATAAGAGAGCCAGTGGGGAGTCCTAACTGCTAAAAGTATAGTCGGTTGGTCATAGAAACAACAGGGTTTTTTTTTTAAATTAAGAACTGAAAGACAAATTCCATGAAAATATGCCAAATATGTTGATAAATTTGAGGGGGGAGGCATGAAAGAACTTACACACCAGTTCAACACCAATCAAAACATTTTTTTTTGCAATAGTGAGGCTAAACTGACTATTTTATCTATTAAACAAAGAAATGTTCATCATGACATAATACATATTTTCTATTATGCATGAATACGTTTTTATTTATGAAGTTAAAGTCATTGCTTTTTAAATTTTGTGTGCCACTACTGTTAGACTTTCTTTTTTTTTTAATAAAGACTGACTTAGTCTTTAACAATATTGTAATCAAGCAAAGGCTTAGATAACGCATGTCACGGACCACACTGACTGCTGTCTAGTTTTTGTAGGGAAAAGAATTTGTTGAAGGGTCTTATCGCGAACTCGGGCTGGTCCTGCTTCCGGCAGTTTCCCCTAAGAGGGTCTCTGGTTACATAACGTTTTGGTAGGATTCGGTGTGTGTCCGTTTCATCTATTTTCCTCACGGAAACAAATAAAACCATGCAAGCTGAATATAGTGGCACAGAGCATTCTGTGTTTAAGGTAGATGGACTCATACAGGCAGATATTGTTACATTTGTGTTTGCGTACAACCGATTGAACTGTTGTTGAAGTCCCTCTGCTTACCAATCTATTTTTATTTATTTACTTATTTATCTATCTAATTGTGAATTTAATGCCTTAAATATTAACGCCGGTGTAAAAGTCGGTAACGAGCACAGTATGAAATGTTTAGTGTCCTGAGGGTCCAGAGACCCTGTGGCGACCACATTCAAGCCTGTTTTTCGCCTCAACTGTACACGGTAATCGATCCGATACAAATTCTAACGAGCTTCAAAGGCATGCGCAAACATTAGCATATTACTACCAAAGCATTCATTTATATAAACCGTCAATCAATGACAATATCACCAACTTATGCTATGTACTTACACTATGTGCAATGTACTTCATTGTAATAATACACAGTAGTACGATGTAATATGTACTTATTCTATGTACATCACCTGTACAAAGAAGACGACAATCATAGTCTACGGTGAAATTAGCGTTGGATAAAGTTTCAATTCTTACCGTTAAGGTGACGGTTTTCACTAGCAGTCAATAAATTTGCGACCGTTTTGCAGACCACGCAGAGCGAATGGAATGGTACAGCGGCTGAGTGACCAAACTGAGAGCGAAAGCGCGTGCCACGCCCGGGTTAGTTTCACTTTTGGTTTTTGTGCCTTTTTACATTTAAAAATAGCTTCACGCCAAAAGATGTTTACATGGACAGCTTTTTGGTTTTTAATTGGGTTCTGAGTTCAACGAGAATAATAACTGTAGCCTACTCACCTGCCAGTTAAGTGGCCAAAGCACACCTACTTATGAGACACTGCTAGGCACAAATGCTAGAGACCCCTTACAGGAACACATTTTATTGGTTTTAGTTAGGCGCGTTTAATGTTTTATTGTCCATGGCCGAGATCAAACGAAAATAGAAATAGTTTTGGAAATTATTGAACATAACGTCTTAGTTCATCCAAGAGGTATATAACAGAGTGCGACATTAAACATAAAATCATCAACTGACAAATAAATGCATCTAAAGTCGCGAAATGTCAGTAGTGCAATTAGAGATTGTAATTCTTGTAAGGTCTGTGCCTTGTACCCACGAGACGCTCTTCAATGTGCAGCTAAATCGCCCACGTGACTCCACACGTGGGGCGCTCTGCTCGCGATTCAATGTGCCATTCCTTGCTGCACTGCTTGCAAAGAAACGGCTCATTTCCCGGAAAGGAAGAGCACAGAATAACATCCTACTGTTCATATATGGTCCGATTTGAAAAGGCTGCAGAACACCCTCTCCCTCCCGTCTCTGGTAAAGCTCAATTTCGTGCGTCAGTTCTGAGCTCCACTTGACTTCTCTAAATTCTACCGGAATGTATATATGTTGGTTATTGTTCAGTGTGCTGAGGACAGGGTGTATAGCTGTTTATTGCTCACAATCATGTACTGAAGTATTGCTTTTTCCACATCAATTTCAACATCACACATGCTATTCCAAAGCGCCTTTCCAACCAAAACTATTTCCGTTAGAATTGGATTACATGTCATCAGTTTAAACAAGAATTTTAAAATTAAGAGGCTTGTGCATAGGATTCACAGTATTCATGTTCAGTACATACTATACAGTGTGTGGACTGCCTAACTAATCAGTGACTTCAGTTAATGAATTAAGTGCTGAAACACTCCAAAAACCAGCAGACACCAAGTTTTCTTTCCACTTTCACACTTGGTTTGATTTTTCAAAAAGTCAGTGATTGAGTACACTGTGGTAAATGTTTTTTGGCATGCATTTAATAGACTTAATTTCATTTTACAAAAGGGGGAAGGAAAACACTACCATAAAGCAAAAATGCTGACAAGAGACCAAGTGCTGTCTAATGAAAAAGACTGAAGTCCAACCCTGGCTGCCAATCTCAAAATTAAACCTCGCACAATCCACTTCCACTGAACTACAGGTCATTTTATTCGCATATGTAGTTGTAAACGCTTTAAAAAATATTAAGAAAATAATATAAAATTAAAGCTAGCTTCTTCATATGTATAAGATACAAATTAAAAATAAATTTAGAAAATGCTTTTGTTTAATATCTGTAAGATCTTTTTAAACAAGGCCAGCTCAGCTCATTCTGTCCAAATATGCTTTTGCATTTAAAACTACCACAAACGTATCCATTGGCTTACTGCAAGCTTGATGGCAACTTTTACTTTCAACTTCTGTTGCAAAGGAAGTCAACAGCATGCTGTAGGTAAATGACTTATTTGAACCAGTGTCTGCTTCTCACTTCTGTTTGCGCCAATCACATATATTTCGCTGTACTTAGAGGTACAGTTTATTCTTATTACATTAAATTCTTTCTGCAATGTCTTATATACACAGTGGGGTCCAAAAGTCTGAGACCACATTGAACATTTTCTTTTCCAAACCTTTTTCATGTAAACCTGGAAATAATCAGAAAGTTTTAGGATTTTGAAACATTTTTAAAAAAGAAAAGTTATGACATCTAAAATGAAGAAGAAAATCTGGCCACTTTCAAGCGCAGACTGAAGACTCACCTCTTCAGGCTGCACCTCTCCCCTCCCCTCCCCCCTCTTGCTCTTCGTAACGTCTCTGTTTTTAACTGTGATTTGTTTTAACCTAGGTTGTTGTTGTTGTTAGTTTTCTCCTTAGACAGTCTGTAGGGGAGTCCTGATCTATTCGATCACCTTTGGCACTTGGGACTTCACCCCTCTCTAGGGTTATCTTTGCACTTTTTGCACTGTTCTTACGCACTTTGTCTTGTAAGTCACTCTGGATAAGAGCGTCTAACAAATGCCCGTAATGTAATTTAATGTAAATATAAAAGATTCTGCACAATGTCTAGGTCAAATTTGTGACACTGACCCTGTCAATCCCTTTGTAGAAAAGGTCAGACCCCATCAAACATTTATTGGGGCACTTAAAGGCCATGTGATAACATGGATCATCAGGTTTTGCTCAAATTTGTGGGGTCCATGCCAGTCCTAGTGCACCCTGTCGTTAAAGCAGAAGGAGGACATACTGAAAACTAAGACATTCTTGAAATGTATGTACATTTTTTTAAAGATACCTTTCACTCAAATTGGTAATATCATTTGTAATTAAACAATTGTATTAAATTGTAAAAGAATGCAAAATAGAAGCACTACCGTTATGAAACATTAATCTTTCACTTAAATTAGTTCCTTTCTGATTGCAGGCATACTGTATCTCTCTAAGCTCCCCGAGACTGAACCTGAGAACCTAATGCATTAGCTAATGCAGTCACTGAGGGAGAAAAAGCACACAGTTTGCTACTACTGTATATGAAAAATCATTTTACTTGAACAGCACAGGATAGCGTTAACGCCTACATTACATCACACTTATTTGTAGCATTTATTTTCATTCGCCAAGCCCATTTGCCGCCGGTAACGTCGACAAGCTGCCGCAGGGAATCTTGCCAGAGAGGAACAGCCCTGGGCGTGGTAACAGCGAGGTTACTTTCAGTTTTGCTCCCGCATTCTGGGGGATTCCGGTGGCTTTCAGAGCAGAAAACAACACGCAAGGAAGTCGGTGATCCGTTTATAACTTAGCTCCTTTAAACGTCGACTGGTGAGTTTCTGCTTTAATAAAAATATACCATGTTTTATGTAAGTCTACTGGAGAATCGAGGCGTTCTGCCTGTCAAAAGTTCAGTTAGCTCTCGGGTTAGCTCGTTTGTTTGAAACAGAGCTTCAAACAAATAACAGAGATGTAAAACCCCCTTCAAACAAGCCGGTACAATAGTAGGATAACCAAATTAAGACAGCTGATATGGAATGTACTGTTGCCGTTAAAATTGATCACACATTCACAATGTAAAATAGATTTTGTTTTTACAAATACGTTTCTAAGGTCTGGAATTTTAAAGTTAGCCTTCACTTTCAATTTCGTAATGACTCGGTCCTTATAATCTGTTTTCGGTTTTACATAGTAATGCATCGGATAGCTGTATTAAACTTAAGATAATATTGATTTAGCAACTTCCCACGAGAAACACGGCCAAATAATCACACTAAACTAATATATTTCGAATCGGTGAGCGGTGTCTAAAAATAAACTCATAATGAAAACACTTACATTGTTCCGCTTACTTGTTCTGCTTCTCAATTGGGAATCTCAGGCTTCACCCGCAATGTGCAAAGTAAATGTTTAACTGATACACTACTTAAAGGTTGGGTATGCGCCGTACGATATCTAAGGACAAACCGCATTGCGAGACTGAGAATCGCTGTACGTTGTTTTCGTAGGGCTATGACGCTCGTGCTCGTACTGCACGTTCCCACGACGTACGTGCATTGTCCGGTCTGTCCTCATTCATTTTGAATGTCTGGCAGTTCTTAGGCTCTAGCCCCTAAAATAGTGAGGAAGAAACGGATCCCTGCTTTTCATGAAGTTATGAATAACTTTAATACGTTATGAATAAACTTTATTATTATTATTATTATTATCGTCATCATCATTATTATTATTATTATTATTATTAATATTAGTAGAGGTCTGCTGTGTGAAAAAATCAGATATTATAAAGTTCCATGACCTGATGATTCATTCCCAGGCACCTCTACAGAGTTTCAGATCTTCACTTATTTTCATAAGTGAATTTCCATATCATTTTTGTGTATCACTGTCTGTGTGGTATTCTCCCAAATCCCTCAGTGTGTTGAGAGCAGAACCATGGACGCCCCTGTGTGCCTGATCGAAAACGTGGACGGGAAGCTGACTGTGTGTCCGGATGCACTCACGATCCTCCAGAAGATCGACCAGCCGGTGGTGGTGGTGGGGGTGGTGGGGCTGTACCGCACGGGGAAATCCTACCTCATGAACAAGCTGGCCGGGAAGCAGCAGGGTGAGACCAGCGCTGACATTCTGTTCCAAATGAATACGTTTAAAAAGATTCTGCTGAGGATGCCATGAAGTACAGTCCAGTCCTGTCCGGTGGGTTGCACAGGCAAGGATATGTGCATGTCGTTGGGGTTTACCCATGTCGACTTTTGTACTGCATGCATTACATTTACATGTACATGTACACATTTCGCAGATGCTCTTACCCAGAGCGACTCACGAAAGCGCTGTCAATGAGCGAAAACAGCCGAGGTGCTAAAAAAGTCATCTTAGCCATTACTGATTATACATGCATACAGTGGTGAATGAATTTGTTTGCACAAGGTCTGCCCAGACCACAGGGTGAGATAACACACGAAACAGCCCTCCCTCAGACAATGTCTATAAGTGACTGTGTTTCCGAGAAGACTTGCACCATACAGCCGGGGCAAAGGTGTGTTTATCCATGACTAAGAGAGGTCTCTGACAAAGCACAGATCCTGCTTGTCTCTGATTCTTGTCAGATTCTTGTCTCTGAAATGTGTTGTCATGGCTGCTGTAAAACAAGCGTATCTACAGTGCTGATCAATCACTATTGGTATGTTCAGCCCTCCTGCTGCCCTGTGCCAGAAACCAGAGCTCTCTGCCAACCGCACTGACCGGACATGTAGTTCCTATTTATATTGCAATGTCACTTGACCACATTCATAAATACCTTAACTGTCTGGTGCCAGCCGGGAGCAGCTGAGCTCCCCCTTTGAACTGGGTTCAGCTCAAGGTCTCTTGCTGCTCGGCATGGAGCGTCTGCTCTTCTCCCCACTCTTTCCAGTGGAGCTGCTTTTTGACAGTGGTATTGTAAAAAGCGCTTTGCAAGACAAAAACTTCATTCAGGTAAAGTTGCCTCTCTTGGGTTGCTCTCTGAGTTTTATGTGTATTTGTCCCATCATTGCTTTAATGGTTGTTGTAGGGTTCGCCCTGGGAGCCACCATCCAGTCTAAGACCAAGGGAATCTGGATGTGGGCGCTGCCGCACCCCGCCAGACGAGGTCAAACCCTGGTGCTGCTGGACACTGAGGGCCTGGGGGACGTTGAGAAGGTGAGGCGCTTTCATTTACGGGAAACCTCTCCTCACTTTTGCTTTCACTTGCAGGGATGATGTCTGCCATGATTGTGAAACGTGTGTTCAATGGTAACTGTAAGCCTGGTTACCGTGATTAATGGTGTCATAAAAACTGGGGGACCAGTTGTTTTAACTACGTAAGCACTATAAAAATATTTGATGAACTACTTTCCCTTTCATAATTATGTCCTCATGATGAACTCTGTCACTAGTTCCACACTCTCCCACACCCCGTAAACTTCCAAAGTACCACCAGCTAGAAGGCTACAGCTTTTGTCTTGAAAGACAGAAGAGGGGTACGGGAGAGAGAGAAAGAGGATTGATAGCCTGAAGCAGAGGGTAGTGCAGTTTCTCTGCACTCTTTTGCAGAAAATAGATGCACACAAGTGCTTTTTGTGAGGGAAGATCCACTTAAAACAAAACTGAAATAATGTACGTTTGCTTAAAAAACCATCACCGTGACATCTCTAGTGTGAGATCTCTAGCATTCACTGTCCATATTTCCATCTCTGTGACCCCACTGGTTAAGAATCCTTAATCCAGCAATAATGGGCCAGTCACCTTGGTCTGCCTCCACATCCCGTTAGACGCACACTTTGTGCTGACCGCAAATGATTTATTGCACACAGACTGTGGTTTGGGAGATATGGCAGCTGGGTCAGTCATTATGAGCCAAGGACTTTGAGTATGATAACCTCCTCTGATAACACTCGGTGGCTGTGTTTATGACTGTTGTATCAGGAGATTAGTCACCCTGTGCCCAGTCTGCTCCTATAAAACCAACCACAGAATATTGTTCCACGGTATTACCAGCAGTGATTTAAAAAAAAAAAGTATAAAAGCATATTAAAACCAAACAAATTTTTTTGAGTTTTGTACGTGGAAAAACCTTGTCTCAAATCCCAGCCTCACCATTTCCAGACAAGGCCGGAGGTCTGCATCGGTGAGGCAACAACTGGAGGAAGGAGAACCTATGGTCCATGTGTCAAAATCAAATATTTCATCTGTATCTGCAGAAAAATATATGGAATGATGATACTTTATTGAAATTATTGAAACATAAAACCTTTGCCTTTAATGATTAAGTGAATTGGTATTATGATGTATTGAAACATAAAACCTTCCCCTCTTACGAATTAAATAAATGAAGGTGACATTTAAGCATTATTTACAGAATGCTTCACAATGATGACATAACCAATTGTTTTTTTTTCACTACAATATTTCTGAAGTCAAAATTACAACATTTAAGACCCGGGTCTCAGAGACTTGGTGATGACGGGGGTGTTGGGGGCGGGGGGGTTTCGTTTCAGGGAGATCAGAAGAATGATGCCTGGATCTTCTCTCTGGCCATCCTTCTGAGCAGCACTTTGGTCTACAACAGCCGAGGAACCATCGACAACCAGGCAGTGGAGAACCTTCAGTATCCTTCTGTTAACACTCAGAGGAGAATCCACAGAGGAGAGATCTGATTGGCTAGTGATAAAGACCCTGTTAGATTCCACTTCTGAGTCAGGACTCCTTACAGAATGGCTCCCTCTGAAGGACAGTGTGTATTATATGTGAAATATATCTATAATTTCATATTTAATATGGGTTTATCTCTGCCACCTGCAAAGCACCTCATACTTCATGCTCAAAGAGACTAAGTGGATTTGTTTGGACTTGTTTAAACCTCTGGAGTCGTGGCTCTTCTTTTAGAAGGGTTTTGAGTAGTCGTGGCTCTTCTTTTAGAAGGGTTTTGGGTAGTCGTGGCTCTTCTTTTAGAAGGATTTTGGGTAGTCGTTCCTTAACAGCAACAGATACGTCACAGAGCTGACCGAGAGGATCAAGGTCAAATCCCCTGCTAGCGGTGCTTCATCCTCCGAGGATGATGAGGACGAGGGTGCAGATGCAATGTTTGTGCAGTTCTTCCCCAACTTCATCTGGACGGTGCGAGACTTCACCCTGGAGCTCAAAATCAACAGCAGGGCTGTGACACCCGACGAGTACCTGGAGCATGCCCTGTCCCTTAAGAAAGGTGCTTTAATCCGATTAAAACGTCAATATATCAGACTTCAATGATTCTGAAACACCATCGTCAAACTGGAAGATATGTCAGCTGAAAACACTTCAAAACAAGTCAAGTTCAGGAGATGTAATAAATAACGTAATACATTTGAGATATTCCAATTAATAAATTACATTGCAAAATTAGATATTCCCTAAATTACTTCAGTATTATTGAAATCAGAAATTGTGAATTCCTGTGAAGGAAATTCTTGTAAGAATTTGCAAACGTTAATTTGGAAGAATGCGCATAAAGTGCTTAAGGTCATAGAACAATAAAGGATTAGGGTGATCCAGAAAACGCATCGCTGAAATGTGAGGATTTGTTTGTTTTCGCCAAGGCAAGGACAGGAAGACTAACGAGTACAACCTTCCTCGGGAGTGCATCCGGAACTACTTCCCATCGAGGCGGTGCTTTGTGTTCATCAGCCCCACCACCCCAGAGAGGATGTCCCGACTGGAGACCCTGGAGGAGCAGCACCTCAGCCCCAGTTCCTGGAGGTCACCTCCAGCTTCTGCCAGTACATCTTTCAGGGAGCATGGTGAAGAAGGTCAAGGGAGGGCTGCCCGTCACCGGGCGGAGTGAGTCTCCCTCCCCAGCCTTCCTGGCCCTCACTTCCCCTTTATCTCAGACTGTGTCTCCCACCCCTGGTGCTGAAGCTCCCCTTGTGTATGTCCTGGCTTTCACTCCTTCATACAGGCGGTTCTGTATGTATGTTCCATAATTTTAAGGTGAAACAGATGCGAAAGATTTTAACACAGTGCAGAGTCTAGCTCATCTCTGCATTTCGCTTTGTCTTTATACATTGTTCATTACAGTCATTTTGTGGATGCTTTTATCCAAGGTGACTTACAGCTGATCAGGCTAGCCAGTCAACAATGTGGGGTTAAGGGCCTTGCTCAGGGACCCAACAGCATTGGTGTTCTTGCTGTTGCTAGGCTGGGGCTTGAACGACCAACCTTGTCCCAGTCATGTATCTTAGCCACTAGACGACAGGCTTCCCCGTTTTTAAAATCTTCGTTTTCCATGAATAGTTTTGGGAGGAGAATTCCAGAACCAGGGTAGAGAACTGCTGAAGAACATATAGTAACAGCAGTTTGGCTCGGTACTTTCCTGCCATCTGTAGCAGCGGAGGCCCAGTTTCCCCAGTGTGTCAGCACTGCCTCATGTTTGAGACTTCAGAGAGATGACAGTCTGTGGAAAATGGGTCTCTCCCAAATACAGACTAAAGAAAGACATTTCCACCCAGGAGCATTTCTTTTCGAGGGGTGGGGAGGGCATTGGGTTATTGTCAGGTAAAAGTAATGTATTTCTTATTGTTTTTAATTCTTATCATTTATGCTTTGCAGTGCTCGGGCACTTGGCGAAAACTTATGTGACACCATAGCCAGGGGCGACGTCCCCCATGCCTGGAGAATGCCGTGCTGGCCATGGCGCAGATCGAGAATGAGGCGGCGGTGAAAGGCCCTGGCAGGAGTACCAGACTGGCATGGGGCAGCTTTGCTTTCCTTGGCATCGAGGGAGCGTGTCATCCAGCACCGGCACTGGGACAACCTGGCCACCCCGCACCTTCATGGCCCGTTCCTTTAAGGACGACAGCGGCGAGCCCTGAAAGCCCTGACGGTGAGGCTCTTCCAACGCCTCTGTTTGTGATTCACTTAAAAAATTTACAGGATCCAGTCCGGCATTAATCGTGAAAACTTGCAAATGATG
>JAFBMS010001439.1:0-2500 GCA_019788955.1 Albula glossodonta
GAGACAGAGAGAGAGACAGACACACAGGGAGACAGAGAGAGAGACAGAGACACAGAGAGACAGAGAGAGAGACAGACACACAGGGAGACAGAGAGAGAGACAGAGACACAGGGAGACAGAGAGAGAGAGAGAGAGACATAGAAATAGAGAGACAGAGACACAGGAGACAGAGACAGAGAGAGAGAGACAGAGAGATAGAGACAGAGACACAGGAGACAGAGGCAGAGAGAGAGACAGAGAGATAGAGAGAGAGATAGAGAGACAGAGACACAGGAGACAGAGACAGAGAGATAGAGACAGAGAGATAGAGACAGAGACACAGGAGACAGAGGCAGAGAGAGAGACAGAGAGATAGAGAGAGAGATAGAGAGAGACAGAGACACAGGAGACAGAGAGATTTATTTATTTTATTTTTATTTATTAACTGTATTAAGTATGTTTTCAATGTGTGACTTAAATGTTTCATTGTTTTAGCTCTGGCAATATTGCTTGTAAGCAGTCATGCCAATGAAGCATTATTAAATTGAGAATTGAATTGACAGAGACAGACTGTCACCCAGCTGAAATAAATGTTTCCTCCTGCCTAGGTTGTTGTCTTGTGTGCTGGTGGAAGATTAGTGTTTGTTTTTTGGGTTAAGAGTGAATATAGTGTGTGTATGTGTGTGTGTGAGTGTGTGAGTGAGTCTGAGTGAGTGTGTATGTGTGTGAGTGAGTGTGTGTTTGTGTGTGTGTGTGAATCCCCTGGTGGCAGGGTTGTCTATAATAGCAGTTATGTGAATAGAGCAGAATGGCTGTGTGCCAGAGGAGGGGCAGAGGGTGTGGGCGTACAGGGAATCTCAGCCCGTTGGTGGTCCCGCGGGTGGCCTCTACGATGATGTCCATCCAGAAATTCAGCCTCTCTCTCTGGGGTGAGTGCTCCAGGTTCTGCTTCTTAAAGCGCTGGATCAGCTGGAGGTTCTGAACCACTGAGCGCAGGTACCTACGGAGAGCAACACACCTGTAAACCACTGAACAAAGGTAACTGCAACACACCTGTAAATCACTGAACACAGATACATACAGAGCAACATACTTCAAAACCAATCTGTCTGCAGAGAGCGACACACCTGTAAACCACTGATCACAGGTACCTATAGAGCAGCACACCTGTAAATCACTGAAAACAGGTAGCTGTGACACACCTGTAAACCACTGAACACAGGTACCAATAGAGCAGCACACCTGTAAATCACTGAAAACAGGTAGCTGTGACACACCTGTAAACCACTGAACACAGGTACCAATAGAGCAGCACACCTGTAAACCACTGAACACAGGTACCAATAGAGCAGCACACCTGTAAACCACTGAACACAGGTACCAATAGAGCAGCACACCTGTAAATCACTGAAAACACGTAGCTGTGACACACCTAGAAGGTGACCAAAAAAATATATTTTTTCAAGTTGAGTTTAGCTACTGGAACAATGGTGCACTGAAGGATTTGGTCGAGGAATTCTGTACTAATGCCAGGAAGCAGTATTTTACAAGGAGAGTTGTCAAAGCTTGTAACAGATTGCCAGGTCACATGACCATCGGGGTGATGAAGCTCAGGCTTGGCACAGCACTGGAAGGCCGGGCTGAAAATCCTGTCCTCATAATTGCATGCCCTCACATGATTTTGAGCTTAAGAGGGAGAGACACTGTGATTAGGCACACCAAACCCATCCCTGTTGTTGGGCTCCTCTCATGGGCATGTCTTTAATTGTGCGACTCCCTCAGGTAGTGTGACACAGTTTTGGGGTATGTGCTGCACAGAAACAGGGGATTTAACTGAAAGGTTGCAGGTTCCATTCCCAGGCAGGGCTCCACTGGGCTGGGTACTGTACCAAACTGCCTCAGGAAAAACCCAACTATAAAAACCGACAGTGTCTACAATGTAAATTGTATCACTACTGACAAAGCAGTAGCCAATGTGTGTGGACAAGGTTTTGTGCTGTGTTTGTTTGTGCAGGGTTTGTGTGCACGGTTTTGCTTGCATGATGGTTGTGTGCATGGTGTTTGTGTGCAGGGTGCTGGCATGCACAGTGTTTGCGTGCACGGTATTGGTGTGCACATTGTTTGCATGCCCAGTGTTTGTGTGCATGATGCTTGCGTGCAGTGTGGTATCTGGTTGGAGCAGTGCACTGTACCAGATCGGAGGCTTGAGTTTGAAGAGCTTCTCTGCAGCCTGCACTGCTTTGGGTATGTCGTGGGCCAGCATGCTGACGGTGAAGAACTGACCCACATCCCAGTAGTTATTCATCTTCTCTAAGCTGCCCTTTCGCCCCAAGAGACTGTTTAAACGCACCCCTGAAAGAGAAAGAGACAGAGACAGGGCAGAATATAACAAGCAAATGATCAGGCCCTATTAAAAGAGACAGGGAGAGAGAGAGAGACAGGAAGAGAGAGAGACAGGATGAGAGAGACAGGAAGAGAGAGAGACAGGGAGAGAGAGAGACAGGAATGAGAGACACAGGGA
>JAFBMS010001439.1:5000-40000 GCA_019788955.1 Albula glossodonta
GCAGTTTACAGTGACACATTAGAAGCATACGTACTACAGTGGGATAAAATAAATGAGAGAGGCGGGGTTTGGGATGAGGGGTGTGGTCTGTACCAGGAGGTGGGACCACAGCACAATGAGAGGCGGGGTTTGGGATGAGGGGTGTGACCTGTACCAGGAGGTGGGACAACAGCACAATGAGAGGCGGGGTTTGGGATGAGGGGTGTGACCTGTACCAGGAGGTGGAACAACAGCACAATGAGAGGCTGGGTTTGGGATGAGGGGTGTGGTCTGTACCAGGAGGTAGAACCACAGCACAATGAGAGGCGGGGTTTGGGATGAGGGGTGTGACCTGTACCAGGAGGTCGGACCACAGCACAATGAGAGGTGGGGTTGGGGTGAGGGGTGTGGCCTGTACCAGGAGGTGGGACCACAGCACAATGAGAGGCGGGGTTTGGGATGAGGGGTGTGGCCTGTACCAGGAGGTGGAACAACAGCACAATGAGAGGCGGGGTTTGGGATGAGGGGTGTGGTCTGTACCAGGAGGTGGGACCACAGCACAATGAGAGGCGGGGTTTGGGATGAGGGGTGTGACCTGTACCAGGAGGTGGGACAACAGCACAATGAGAGGCGGGGTTTGGGATGAGGGGTGTGACCTGTACCAGGAGGTGGAACAACAGCACAATGAGAGGCGGGGTTTGGGATGAGGGGTGTGGTCTGTACCAGGAGGTAGAACCACAGCACAATGAGAGGCGGGGTTTGGGATGAGGGGTGTGACCTGTACCAGGAGGTGGGACCACAGCACAATGAGAGGTGGGGTTTGGGTGAGGGGTGTGGCCTGTACCAGGAGGTGGGACCACAGCACAATGAGAGGCGGGGTTTGGGATGAGGGGTGTGGCCTGTACCAGGAGGTGGGACCACAGCACAATGAGAGGCGAGGTTTGGGATGAGGGGTGTGGCCTGTACCAGGAGGTGGGGCCACAGCACAATGACAGGCGGGGTTTGGGATGAGGGGTGTGGCCTGTACCAGGAGGTGGGACCACAGCACAATGAGAGACAGGGTTTGGGATGAGGGGTGTGGCCTGTACCAGGAGGTGACGTGGATGTCCTTGAGCAGGCTGGTGAAGCGGTCCACCAGGGGCACAAAGAGTGGGCCCAGAAGGTTGTCCCAGCTGGGCTGCATGTACTCTGACGCTCTGCGCTGGGCATCATTCTCACAGCACATGTACTCGTGGTTGGGCGTCATCACGTACGGAATGAAGTAGTAGTTTCCACTGGAGGCCTGTAGGGGGAGCCGAGGAGAGGGAGACTCAGTGGATGTCCTCCAAGTGCACTGACTGGTTAACCGTCATCACACAGCTTCGTGTGGAATCTTCAGAAGAAACACTCATTTTGGGCGACTGTACTGTTTTCCTTGATAGTTGCCCACTGCCCACTCACTGCAGCAGGACTCTGGAGCTGGAGACAGACTGGCACGGCTTGGACGTGGAATACAATACCCAGAGACACTGCCTAGCAACAGATCCCTACATGCTTTTCTGAGTGGCCATTCACATTTTTCGTTTTGCTCTCTACAGTCCCTCTGTTTAATTTTTATGCCTCCATCAGGCCCCACAACAGACCCTGACTCCGTCCTCCACCCCCCTCCCCCACCCCCCAGGTCTAACCCCTGACAATCGGCAACGGGACAGAACATCTCGCCAGCCCGCCCTCCCAACATCTACACCAAGGACACCGGCGAATCTGCCCTGTAAATGTGGGAGTTCAAGACACACGATATCACAGGTCCTGTTACCATGCCACCGTCTGGGCGCATTTTTTATTTATTTATTTTTTAAATTGGATCAATCGCACAGGGGAGCTAGCTTGAGGGGATCTTCTCCCAGCCTGACATTTAGCAATTAACCCATTCCATTTCACAAACAGATGGGAACAGATGGCAGAAAAGTTACTACTGGCAGTAGTTTTTTTTTTTTTTTGGTGGCATGGAACAAACATTTGGTGTATCCCTCTTTAAGCCTATGTAAGACATTCTGGAATGGTAACATCACTAGCTTAGGAACACACAAGCAGTATTAGGTCATGCGCTGAAAACAACCAAGGACAGAGATTCATAGAAGCATTACTATCGTTCATGAGCTCTTTATGACGCGTTATGTCATGCTTATGAAGCCTCCACCTGCTTCATGTGAAGGTATCCTTGAATCATTGCGAGATATTAAGCTTCTGTTGATTAACACATCATTGCTTTGTGCATATGACCCTAAAGGGCACGCCATTCTCAGTGAAGTTAAATTTAAATATGAAGCTACGGGGAGCTAGCGGTGTTAGGATCAAGGGCTCAAGCCATGCCCCTCCAAAACACTGGCATTGGTCACTCAGGGAAGTACCCAGCATGCAGTGCAGCATGGAGGCACCTACTTTATTCCTCAGGCCAGAGCCCCGATACTCTGGAGGCAGCTGCACCCAGGGGAAGCCCAACGCACAAGGCCTCACTGCCTACTCCAGATAACACACAGGAGAGAGAGACGATGAGAGGCACCCACAAACGGGGGGGGGGGGGGGGGGTGCTCAGAGCCACAGGAAGAGAGAAGGAAGGGCAGAGGGAGAGAGAGAGAGAAAGAGAAGTACAGTTAACCCTCCCACATTGTGGCTTTCCACATTGTAGCTTTGATTTTTTGCGGGTTAAATGGAAATTTTTCGGGAGCTTTGCGGCCTTGTGCAGAAAGCTGTGTAGCACTGCAGACGACGTGTGTAGCAGACGAAAAGTAAAGAAAATGTGAAAAACTTTAGTAAGGCATAAAATATGTGTATAATATTAATGTATTTTATTGTTTAACACCATAAATATACACACATTTTTTACACAGTTTTTCCACATTGCGGGGGGGCTGAGACCCTAACCCCCACAATGTGGGAGGGGTAACTGTACAGAGAAAAAAATTAAACAAGGAGAGAGGAGCAGTGAAAGGCACAGACAGAGAGAAAGAAGAAGGGAGAGAAAAGGAGAAAGATACGGAGAGAAACTGAAAGAGAAGATGGCTTAAAAAAGAAAAAAAGGAAAAGGGAAAAAAAGAGGAAAAGAGAGCTTCAGAAAGTGAGAGAACTGGGGACAGAAAGAAAGAGAGATACTGAAGAGCAGAGGAAGAGAGATGGGTTGGACTGAGAGAGACTGAAAAAGAGGAACAGGTGAGCTATTTCAGGTATATACATATGCAGCACAAATGTGTCTGTCGTTCCAAAGCAGCAGGTTGCAACTTGAAAGAGACAGAGGGAGAGCGATGCGAGAGGAGCATGCGATGATGTAATTAAATCAGTGTACACAGATAGGAGGTATGCATGAGCTTCCAAAAATCACTGGAGCAAATGTGACGCCCCCGGCCTCACTGCTTTAATTACCTCTGCTGCCTACTCCACACAGATATCCCAGCAGATCAAATACCCCGACGGCTTTGGCAAATGTCCGCTTTGGAAGCTTACATTTGAGAGGGTGAAAGAGAGGCAGAGAGAGAAAGAGAGACAGCCAGTGCGAGAGGGAGAACATGGTAGTTCAGGCTGCGGGCCTCTATCAGTCAGTGGATATGAGACACTGAGCTGATGGAGGGGTGTCTTAGCAGGGGGTCCTCCTCCACCCCCAGGGGCACAGTGTTCCCCTGGGTCCTAACTGAACACCACATACATTACAGCCAAACTGCCCACCTACTGAACACAGCTGGGCCGATACTGAGCACCACACTGAGCTGAACTGATTCCTCTGACCCCTCACTTAACACAATGCGATATGTTTCTCTGAACTGAGCACCACTGAGACGCCCCACTGAACACTAAACACAATGCGACATGTTTCTCTGAACTGAGCACCACCGAGACGCCCCACTGAACACTAAACACAACGCGATATGTTTCTCTGAACTGAGCGCCACCGAGACGCCCCACTGAACACTAAACACAACGCGATATGTTTCTCTGAACTGAGCGCCACCGAGACGCCCCACTGAACACTAAACACAATGCGATATGTTTCTCTGAACTGAGCGCCACCGAGACGCCCCACTGAACACTAAACACAATATGATATGTTTCTCTGAACTGAGCACCACCGAGACGCCCCACTGAACACTAAACACAATATGATATGTTTCTCTGAACTGAGCACCACCGAGACGCCCCACTGAACACTAAACACAATGCGATATGTTTCTCTGAACTGAGCACCACCGAGACGCCCCACTGAACACTAAACACAATGCGATATGTTTCTCTGAACTGAGCACCACCGAGACGCCCCACTGAACACGAAACACAACGCGATATGTTTCTCTGAACTGAGCACCACCGAGACGCCCCACTGAACACTAAACACAACGCGATATGTTTCTCTGAACTGAGCACCACCGAGACGCCCCACTGAACACAAAACACAATGCGATATGTTTCTCTGAACTGAGCACCACCGAGACGCCCCACTGAACACGAAACACAATGCGATATGTTTCTCTGAACTGAGCACCACCGAGACGCCCCACTGAACACTAAACACAATGTGATATGTTTCTCTGAACTGAGCACCACCGAGACGCCCCACTGAACACGAAACACAATGCGATATGTTTCTCTGAACTGAGCACCACCGAGACGCCCCACTGAACACGAAACACAATGCGATATGTTTCTCTGAATTGAGCACCACCGAGACGCCCCACTGAACACGAAACACAGTGCCCCTCTGTAGCTTTTTACCCAGAGACCGGCACTCAGCCCCAGCCCTCTCTGACCTCTAAGCTGCTGCCATTTTGCCCATAAACCACAGTTGTTACTCGAGATGCCGATGGTGACAGCTCTCTATCCACAGCAATGGCCACCACCCTAAGCCTCCAGCCCCTAGACCCGCCCCCCCCCACAACCAGGACGGGCAAAACTACAGCCCCCCAGCCCTGAGACCCCGCCCCCCCAAAGACTGAATGTTTCCACCCCCCCAGGCCCAATACCCATACCCACCCAAACCCAGAGAGCTGGTTGCAGCTCGTTGACCCCCCAGACGGGTGGGGCAGCACTGAAAGATGGGAATGCTCTCATTAGGTTAGTGTTATTTAGGTTAGCGTTCAGCAGGACGCCGGCTTCTCTTTTCAGCTCTTGTGAGCACTTTGCATCATTAGGGTTATCTCCAGTGTTTCATGTGTGACTGTAAATACAACATAACGTGAATGTTTCTGAATACTTGTCCCTCTTTTTCATTCTGCCAATGAACTGAATCTGTCATTCTGAGTGTGTGTACCCCTGACTCAATACTTACTGTGTTTTTCTGCGCCACCATGTCCTGCAAAAGAAAGAGAAGAGAGGGCACTGGTCAGTATGGAGAACATAAGCCTCTGCAAAGCTAACTAGCTAGCAAAATCAAAAAAGACTAGAGTTAGCACCAGTAAAGCAGGCTACTGCTTTAGTCATCTGTTGCTGTTACCTGCTTGCTAACTGTAAATGATAATGCATATGTGCAAAACCTTACACAAACAGCCAGTGTTCATGGAAGGCTGACTAGCTTGTGCTCTGCGGCACTGTCTGAACTATAGCCCCATTAAGCTGGTAGTTGTTACAACCAAAACTGAAAAACTTCTGGTCTGGTTTTTCTAAATAAAAGTGCTGGCGACTTGGGTGGTTTAAAAGCTTAATTCGTAATCATGGTTGCTACTTACCAAAATGGTATCTAAAATAATTTTCTTTACACAAACGTGACGAATGTAAGTTAAGCCTTTTGAGAGTTTAAACTGTCTCAGCTCACTGGATCCTGGTGGCCATTTTGAATAGTTCAGATCACATTCATAGACACTAATGGTGAGTTTATGGAAAGCATGGACATAAGTGTGTTTTTATGCATTATAAAAACCTATATTCTAAAAACTTAATGCACTCTCTTCTGTGTTCCTTATCCATGGTGTTCAGTACAGAACAAGCAGTAACAAGTAAGGGTAAGGAAGGGTAAGAATCTCTACAATGGTACTTGCAGCTAGACAATTATGGGTTCTTTTTTGGTTGGGGCGAGGTAGAAATAATTTGTAGAAAACAAATCAGGCACATTCTTTGAGTGACACCACTGAGCCTGTGGGCCCTTAATTCAATAGTCTGTGGCATTACGATGAGGATTACAGAGAGCAGGGTGTTGCCAACTCTTTGAGAACAGAGGGGAACAAATTATTATAAAGTAACACACATAAAAAACATTTTTCTTTTTGTGACTGTGTGCAGGTGTGTCTGCAAGTTTGTGCAAGTGAATGTATGCGTGCATGTGCATGTGTACATGTGTGTGTGCGTGCCCTTTTGTGTGTGTGTGTGTGTTTATGTGTGTGTGTGTGTGTGTGTGTGTGCGCTTGTGTGAACACATGTTTGTGTTCAGACCTTCAGGGACTGGGCGGTGTCGGGGTCAGTGTCGTGGTACAGGATGACGTTGTTGGCCATGTCAAAGCTCTCCCGCACGCCAAGGTGGTAGAACAGGGAGGGCTGTCTGAACACGTCACTCATATCCACAACAGCTATGTCTGCAGAGATACGAGACAGTGAGACACACTCACACACACACACACACAAACACACAAACACACACACACATACACACATATACACACATGATGGTGTCAGAGACATGATCAATCCAGTATCTGCTCCACCCTCGTAAACTTCACTTAGGGGGATCCCTCCTGAGATCAGGACGACCCTCCATCAAAAGTCTACAAAAGAGCAGACTCTGGAAGCTCATATTGCCCACAATTCACAGGAAAATGCTCATTTGGCGAAAATAAGGGTGTGTGAGTGGAAGTGTGTTTATGTGCATGCATGTGTGTATGAGAGTGCATGTGTGTTTATGTGCATACATGTGTGTGTGAGAGCATGTTTTTGTATGTGTGCGAGTACATCTATTTTTATGTGCATGCATGTGTGTGTGTGAGTGTGTGTGTGTTTAAGTCAGCATGTTTGTGTGTGGGAATACCTCCATCTACAGGAGTTACACTAGAAAATCCAGGTCAGGTCCGAGCAGAATAAATCATACAGCAGGTCACAGCATTACTGCACTGTTACTTCACCCAATTGCCCAGCAGGTGGTGCAATCAAACATTTAATCGGTTATCGAAATTATTTTTCGCAAACTCCGACATAGCCGGGAAAACGATCATATTCCCACAACTTTAATCACATGAAACACTGTGCTTTCAGTCTGTTTCAGTTGTAGTTTAAGTCAGATTATTTGATCTAATATTCCTGTGTTCCTGTTCCTTTTTGGCTTGTTTTCTGGCTGTCTACATTTTGTAATACTTAAACAGAAACAAACTGTGGTTTGGTATTTCCTCTTTCATTTTGTTCCTTGTGTGATTGTGTGCTGAGTGTCTTCAAATGTTTACAAGCATCTGCTAGGATAGTTGGGCCTAGATTAAACATAATTTATCTTTCTCCCCAAGGCCCTAACCAAAATCTGGCTAGATGTATGCTTTCCTGCCTTGTGTTGACAGAGTTGGATTACATGTTAGAAAGCTTACCTGATGAGTTAAGTTAAACATGATGCTTTTTCATTTAACATAAATAAAAGTTACATAGCACTGTGGTGTTATAATGCAACAATGGGAGATCAATACGGAGCTCCTCCCCCTACAAAGGGTTTCAAATGGAACCCTGTGTTGAAGGTTCCAAAGGAACCTTCTTTGAAGAACCTTTTTGGGTTCCTCCACAGAGGCAATCACATTAAACCCCTCAAGCTTCCTAAGCCAAAATCTCCTTCTTAGAGTGCAGTTCTCTTCCTCACGTTCTTGCGTTCTATGTTCTCAGTGCTGCTCTGAGGCTCTGCACCTGAAGCACCAGCTTTCTCGCTATTCGCTTTTCGATGTGGCAACAAATAAATGGCAGCCAGTTGCTTATAAATAGAATCAAATTAAGGGGGGGGGGGGGGGGGGGCGTGATTTGTGCACAGTGCAGTGAGCGGTGAGATAGATAAAGGAGAGCCAGGAGAGAGCCAGGCGCCAACGGCCGCGGCAGGAGTCCGGTTACTAATTATTGAGCTTAGCAGGTTCATGCTGCCTGGCTGGTCTGGAGAGCCCAGTGCACCACACACACTCACACACACACACACACACACACACATTCGGAGACACTCTCACACACACTCACACACACATTGAGAGACACTCTCACACACACACACACACTCACATTCAGAGACACTCACACACACTCACACACACACACGCACACACACACACACACACACACACTCTCTCTCACACACACACGCACACACACACACACACACTCACACACACACACACACACACACACACACACACGCACACACACTCACACACACTCTCTCACACACACACATTCAGAGACACTCTCACACACACACACACTCACACATGCGCACACACACACATGCACACACAGAAACAAACACACACACATTCAGAGAAACTCTCACACACACACTCACACACACAAGCACTCACAAACACATGGCCACACTCATTCAGGGACACTGTCACACTCACACATATGAACACACACACACACACACAGACAAACATACACAGACACATTCAAAGATACTCTCACATGCACACACATATGCACGCATGCACACACACACACACACACACACACATTCAGATCTTTATTTAACTAAGGAAAACCCACTTGTGTCACACAGAGAGAAAATAGCATCCAGGCTGTGTTCTTTGATGGTGACACTGTGAGTACCTCTCATGTGACATCAGTGAGGAGGTTGAAATCAGCTCACATTACAAACATAACCAGAGTGCTGCAGGGGAGCATTAAATAATCTGTATTTATACAAATGACACAAACACCTTGGGAACACAAGCAGTTTTTAACTCTGAAAGTGATATAAAAATACAGATTAAACAACTGGAACCCTTTATTTATTGATATTGTTGCTTAGTGTTGTCTTTTGTCACCTTATTTTTAGTGAGCCTCCTGTCATTTCAGCTCTACCAACAATTATCCCAGCAGCAATATTTCCTGGAAATTAATTTAAGTACATGCAGTACAAATACATGATTGTGCTGGTACCTAACAAGTAAAAAAAAATACTCAAAAACAAAAATGTTACAAAGTTGAAACTGCAAAAGGAAGCAGTGTATGAGCCCAAGTTTCAGAGAAAGGGAAACCAAGAATAGAGCTATTTAGAAGTATATACTTGTAAGACTGCGAGGCAAGTGAGGTAGCTTGCAAGGATTCTTCGAAGGTAAAAGGCAGTCAACCAATGAGCAGAACACATGAAAAATATTACAGTAATCCCAACATATCCTGAACCTTTTCTGATGCATAAAAGCATTTAATCCAACTAAAAATCAGTTTCAAGATAAATATCCTTTTTAAAAAATCTGGGAATCGTTCTGCAAAAAATAGTAAAACGTGAAAACGATGAACCTGAAATTCAAAGCTAACCAGTTGAGACGGGATTTGCTGTAATCTGGAGTAAACAGGCATCAATGATTAGTGACAGTGTCAACAGCACTCTCATATTGGTCCAACTATTCGGTTGGTTGCTGTAAATTTCTAAATAGCTCCATGGATCTATGGGAGACACCATGAATATAGAACATGTCCTGCAATCTGAAAAGTGCTTCTTCAATAACTTCTCACGAAAGGCTGGATCTTGGTGATTACACCATGTTCTGAACAGATGGTGTTGAAAGGACAGCTGATAAATACAAGGTTTTGGTAGTGAAAGCCCCCTCCCTCTTCCGCCCCCCACCTTTACAGAGCTGCAACTTCACGTGTAGCAGAAATTTCATTTCGGAGAGCTCTATACTTGTTCAGGAGCAGAAGACCCACTGCAAAACAGCAAGGTCTCCATCAGCCTCCTTCAGCATCCTCTCATAACTGAATTTCAGCAGGCTCTGAGATGACATTTTGTGCACTGATACCTGCTGAAGTCATGTGGGGTGTAACTGGGATTGAGCTTCACTGCATGACACTAATGATGATGTCATCCAGTGGAACATCGTACCATATCAGGTGATTAGATATGAACTGCAATGGAACAAGGACTAGTTTTTAACTCTCAAAGCACTGGAAGTGATTACATAATTGTTTGTTTGATTGTACATCTATTGTCTCCTTTTTTTTACTAGCCTATTGTCATTTGATTGCTACCAACAATCAAACTAGCAGCAGTATTTCCTTTAAATTAACATGAGCGCTCATCTTAACCTCCTGTTTGTACCAGCTGTAGGGAGAAATTTCATCTGCTGATTTTACTGCATGACACACAATGGCTGTCACACTGTGTTAAAAGTGTACTGTGCACACAGTGGTCTATGTGTACACATTGACTTTAGAGGCATTTGTTTTGCACTGCAGATGCAACACCAGCCACATATTGCCTATGCTTTCAAAGAAACACAAACTCCATGACACTGAGTTCATGAACTAGCAAAATCCCGATTGGCCAGCTGTGGCCCCTAGAGAGTAACAAGACCGATGAGTTTAACGGGCTTAACCCCTATTTAACCTGGTGAGGCTGGGCCAACTGCTGCCTTGTCAGTGTATACCTCCAGCCTGAGCCAGTGGTGGTGCTGGGATTCAAACATTACTGCATAACGCAGCCTGAGGGCCTGCTGAGTTTCTCCTGCTTTTAATCAAACCAATCTTATGCACATAACAAACAACATTATGAACTGCATAAGGGCTGAAAGTCCCCCCAAAAACTGGAAAAACCTAGGGCCAGAAAATCATGTTTTCAGTCTGTGAAACAGCCCATGTTTCACTCTTTAAATATTGTTTTTTCTGTTGTTGATGTGATGGAAATGTTTCCCAGAGATACACCTGCAATAAACCTGCCGTATGTTCAATGCATACTTGATTTCCAAGAACACTTGAGCCTGTGCAAGGACTGTGTGGCTGGATACGCTGGACAGTGGAAGTGGGACATTCTTAAGGACACTTCGCTGAAGAGCAGAGGACCCTGGCTTGGGTCCAAGAGCTACTTTATAGTGCAGGGCGAGAGACTTAATGTCATCCATATCACTGTAATCTACCTTGACTCAGATGCATTATCCTTAATGCTCGCATGTGTTGGTTTACATATTCATAAAGTGATAAATGGACGAGCCCATGTAATACTCTCTCTATAAGCGGCCCCTGACTCGCTGGTTTTGGGGTGAAAATGTGGTTAGTGTCAAAGCTTGAACCATAAATCAAAGGCACACTAACAGCTAGATTAAGTCTACATACGCAAACGATGCACATAAATTACACATAGAGACAGCTGAAAAAACAACAGAGAGCTGACATGACTGGTCATGGACTTTACATGTACAAAACTTTAAAAGGACATTTTAAAACTATGTTTTATCCCTTGTTGTGTTATGAAAAAAATTATCTAAAACACACTAATCACTCTCATCCATGATTACCATTTATGTTCGGTGGAGGTCAGATTTAAAATAAAAACATTGAGGTTCGATATACATTAAATATATAAAGAATATAGGGACAGTGATGCTAGAGCAGGGTGCAACAGCGCATTAACAAAACTGACAATGATGCTAAAGCTCATTTTATCATATGAGCTCCTGACATGACTGATAGATGTACAGCACATTACGAAAACTGCCTGACAGAAGAATCCACATGGACCATGTCTCTGAAAAACAAACCAACAGACAATGCTGTGGACATGCCCCGAAGCACTGACCACCCCGTTTACTCTAGGCGATTCTACCAAGGATTTGGACCCTGGGGTGAAAGTGCGCTGTAGTGCCCCTAGTGGTAGAGGCCAGTGGTGCATGTGCAGACCAGCTGTATGTCCCGGCTCAGTCTCTTCCTGGCCCAAACATACACTCATAATGGCATCATGTGGGCAATTGTGTTTATTATAAACAAAATAAACATGCACTGCATCGGAACACCTGCAGTAAGATTAACAAATACTGTATACACTGGGTTTAGTGTCACCAGCATTACGCAGTGCTGACACTGCACATGATAAAAGTCTAAGAACTCGAAGGAACCTATGGAAGAATGTGCACTTAACAGATTTATAAGATTTTGTGTTAAGCAAGCCTTGCCTTTAAGATTTTCAATGCCAAACACAATAAAGACGAATCTCTCAAAAATGCATGCACTACCAGGCATAATGTATCTTTTCTGTGCGTTCAACTAAAAATGTAAAGCAAGAGAGGAGACATTGGAAGTCACTGTACAGGCTGCTGCTGAAACTAATAGTCCACATAACACCAGACATTACTTTACTGAAAAGCAGTTTGCAAACCACTATGATGATGTTGATGATGATGATGATGAGGAATGAGAACAAGAAGAAAAACAATAACAATAACAACAAACAGATCATCAACAATAACAGAGAGAGATTTTGTTCTGTGGGTGCTAGAGATCTTGCTTAATTATTTACTGATTTCATTATCTTTGCTGATCAAAAACGGGATTCTAATGTGACTCGGGGCTACACAACACACGCCAACGCACACAAGCTAATTTAAAAAAGGGCTTCTTACTGTGTGGACCACGCATGGCTGGTGAAAAGTCCTGTTTGCTGAACTCACCTGCATCATAGAATGTGTCCAGCACTGAGGTCTCTCCGAAGTCCAAACGCCCGAAAGTGACTGTGGTCAGGATAGCACTCTCAGCGTCGCATGCACGCTGCAGACACTGTAGGGCCCCGGATTCTGGACTGTTAGCTGCCACCGCCTTCAGCCCGTCGTTCAGCACGTAAACTGCCCGGAGAGAGCGCTGCTTGGACAGCAGGCTGGGACTGGCGACGTCCACTCTCTCCACGCCCGCTGTCATCAAAATGCTGGCGGCGTGGTCACCCCCGGTCTCCGCTGTGGGCTGACAAGGAGCGACCTCCATTGCGATCCAGTCAGCAGACCTTTTATTTTTCCAACTTCTTATTCCTGAATGTGACTCTGAGTTTCAGGGTTGTTTCTCCGTTGTAGACGGTCGTTCACTCGCTCTGCTGCTCGAGCACCTGCCGCCGAGGGAGGCGCGTGTTTATGCTGCCCTGCATCTTGCACTTAGTCATCTGGAGCGCATCACAATTATTCGCGGGTCAGGTAGCCTGCCTAATCCCTTCGGTCCAGTTTTAACTAGATTTCATTGGCGAGAGAGAGAGAGAGAGAGAGAGAGAGAGAGAGAGAGAGAGAGAGAGAGAGAGAGAGAGAGAGAGAGAGAGAGAGAGAGAGAGAGAGAGAGAGAGAGAGAGACAGAGGAAGAGAGAGAGAGAGAGAGAGAGAGAGAGAGAGAGAGAGAGAGAGAGATGTGCAATAACTGGTGTAATTACGCAAAACAAGATGCAGAAAACCTCACCCCCTTCAAAGTGTCTTCTCTACATCGGTAGTTTTACCGAAGAGTCGACGTAAAGTCAGCCTCTGCTCATATCGTCCTAGTCAATCTGTGTTTAATACTAATAAACAATGACATTCGGAAACGATAATCAAGGAACAGACAATACGCAAGCTTTAACAACTTCATGTGTAAGTTAGACAGAGAAATCCATACGTTAACCAGCGTTTTCTATCATACAAATCATCGTCTGTTTAACTAACAGATCACTGGAGTGAACTTTTTTATTCGACAGCGCCAGGAGATATTTACGGCTTGAACATCTGTTGGCAAAGCGGAAGCGGAGAGCAAAGCTTGTCACACACAGAGTTTTCCTTAACTTCGGTGCGTAGTTACAGACGTCAGGATTAGAAATAAATATGACGAGAAAGGATTTCCCACAACTTACACGTCTTCGATGTTGCAATATTCCATCTGTATCAAAAGATTTTAAGTCATTGTATTGTTTATCCGAGTCTCCTTAGTCCCATTTCGCAGTTTTCTCTTTTGCTTCTGCCTTGGCAGGCGGTGTTGAAATGCTATCGTGTGGTTGGCTAAATATAAAGCTCTCGTTTTCATGTGCGGCGGGTGTGCGAGCCAAGTTATTCCGAGTTACATCGGCATTACAGATATTCGGCTGACCGGTGATGCGGAGGTGCTGGAACTGACACTTGGACTCTACTACCTACTCTGCTGCCCAGTTTTTCACAGAATACTTAATCCCTAAAAAGCTGATAACAAATATTTTATCTGGCGTCTTCACGTTAACTGGCACGTTGGCAGAGATGAGACAGGCGTGTGATCTTTGTGACAGACGACCTCTGCATGCCATAATCACATTGAAATCCTATGAAGGCCCAATTACAATGTAAACATATGTCATATTTCACCTCTGTCCTCCGGACCGCGGTGCTGTCAGCTTCTTTCTTTTGTAATTACTAGCGGGTGTAGCCCTAGGAGACAATAGGAATACTTGTTATTAATTTGTTTAAATCTCAGCATGGACTAAGAAATGGGGGCATGTTTTTGCCTCTACGTCTTTAAACAGCATCGAGTTGATTTTTTTTTTTTTTTGCTGAGCACAAACTCTTCCAGGGGTTCCTCCGTAAACGCGTCACAGTCGTTCTGCAGATGTTTTACATGTTAAATTCAGCCCGGTCTCACGCCCATGGCGTCACTGTAGTAATTGGTTTACCGTTGCTGGCCCTGTTCAGCCTCGAATCTTGTTTTAATGCGCCATTTAATTCCCCCGCCATTTGCGCCGCTGCTGGTCCTCGTCTACTTTTGTGCAGCAACTGTATCCCAAACACAGCAACGGCCCAGCCCATGCCAATGTAGGTACTCCATATGTATAAACCCTTGCTCTCCTATCAATACACAACGCAAAGTTGCCTTTTTCACAATTCCAGTTGCAAACAGTCAGAGAAAATCATGTACAGAGCTGTTTGCGTTGTGCTACAGTTTCAATATAAAACAATTTGGTCATAACAAAAAGGTTATTATATATTTATATTGTGTATTTAGTTTAAGGGATTTGCATCATGTAAAAGTGTAAAAAACTGAGAGTTATAATGTATAATGCAGGGAGTGTGAACGGGGGGACGTGCCCCCCCCCCCCCCCCCCTTTTCACCTTCAATTCAGAAAGGCACTCAGACTGAAAACAGGGTGAAATCACTTCAGCAATCAATTATTTGAATAGATATTAAAGTAAATATCACTGTTCTAAGCCTGGACCCGACTGTGGAAAGGGTCTCTCCCTCTAACACATGACCTGCAAACTGCTGTATTGATAAATAACTGATGCTATTTCCTAATACTGATATCTATTATGTACTATATAATGTACCTTCAGCTTTAATCATCTACACCACCTTCTTCAGACAAACCTACTTCAGTTGACATTTACAAGACTCAGTCACCCATATCTCCCATTCTGCTTGCGCTGAATGGGTTACAACCTTCCTAACTTTATCATTTCATTCCAATCTAGTTTACCTTCTTCATATTTTCTAAAACTCCATTATCTGTTGATAATATGAAGCCCTTCACATGAAAACTTCACACAAACTCCAGATGTCCCTCTGCCAGTGTGACCTAATGGAGACAGTGTGTGACATTATTATATCTTCCTTTTATTTATATCCAGCAATTTTTGCAACACATTGCAACATCTTGCTGGCCATGTTACCACTAAAGCCCAGTGGAGATTGTGACAGGCTACTCCCAAGACTTATTCAATTGTGCACATTCTATCTTCGCCTTAAGATTTTATTTCCCACTTGCAGATCTAGATCCTACATTTTCTCTACATTAAATGTAATTTACCAGGTTACCACCCTTTTACAGATATATATTTTTAATTTATCCAAATCTTGGTTTACCTTAATAGACCTGAAAATGTTCTGTATTACTACTAATGTCCAAGCCAGCATCAAATATGGAGTAGCAGAGATCCAGGCACTGCTCCCTGTAGGATTCCACTTCCCATAGGACGCTGTGAGGACATGACCCTCTCACACTTACTCACCTGATTCAATGCTGCAGCCAACTTTAAAGTCACTCTGAAGCTACACCTGTTATTCCTACTAATTTAGGTGTCTCTATAGTTACCGTCTCATCTCTGTATGTGCACCTCCATAGTTACCGTCTCATTCCTATGTCTCTATAGTCACTGTCAGATCCCAGTATGTGACTCCATAGTTACCGTCTGGTTCCTGTGTGTCTCTGTAGTTACCGTCTCATCAAAGTGTGTCTCCGTAGTTAGTATCATTCCTGTATGTCTCTCTATAGTTACTGTCGCATCCCAGTATGTCTCCATAGTTACTGTCTCATTCCAGTATGTGTCTCCATAGTTACCGTCTCATTCCTGTATGTGTCTCTATAGTTACTGCATCATTCCTGTATGTCTCCAAAATTACCGTCCCACCACAGTATGTGTGTCTCTATAGTTACCGTCTCATTCTTGTATGTGTCTCAGTTTTCTGTCCTAGTCCCGTGTGTCTCCATAGTTACGGTCTCACTCCTGTGTTTGTCTCCAGTTACCATGGCATTCCTCTGTGTGTTTGTGTCCATATTCTGTCCTGTCTCCCAGGTGTCTGTCCTGGAGTGCCTGTGCTCTGAGTGACATCATCCCTGGGGGGTAACGTGCAGCCCCCGCCCGCCCCCCCCATCTCTGTGGGAGACAGAGGAATCCATTAAGCGGCTCTGGACAACCAGGGTCTTCCTAATCACCCATAAACATCAACTCAATAAAGAGCAACGGACCATCGCTGACAGGATAAACACATCAGGCTATTAGCTCAGGATGTGTGTGTGTGTGTGTGTGAGATGTGGTGTGACGGGTGTATGTGTTTTTTGATGTGTTTTGATGAGTTTGTATGTGTGTGAGAGTGTGTGTGTTTTTTCGATGGATTTGTGTATGTGTTTTGATGAGTTTGTGTGTGTGTGAGTGTTTTGATGAGTTTTTGTGTGTGTGTGTGAGAGAGTGAGTGTATGAGTGAGTGTGTGTGTGAGTGTTTTGATGAGTTTTTGTGTGTGTGTGTATTTGTGTGTGTGAGAGTGAGTGTGTGTTTGTGAGAGTGAGTGAGAGCGTGTGTGTGTGTTTTGATGTGTTTTTGTGTGTGTGTGTGTGTGTGTGTGAGAGTGAGTGCGTGTTTGTGAGAGTGAGTGAGAGCGTGTGTGTGTGTTTTGATGAGTTTGTGTGTGTGATTGTTTTGTTGAGTTGGTTTGTGTGTGAGTGTGTGAGAGTGTGTGTGATTGTTTTGATGAGTTTGTGTGAGTGTGTGTTTTGTTGAGTTTGTTTGTGTGTGAAAGTGTGTGTGTGTGAGAGTGTGTGTGAGTGAGTGAGTGAGTGAGTGAGTGTGTCATAGCTGATGAATAATACTCAGAGACGCTGTGTCAGGCCAGTGGCTGCTGAACACAAGGTGCCCCCTTCATCACAGATAGAATATCCCCCGATGCCTGCCCTTTGGGTGGGTAACACGGCTGCCAGAGACTGTTAGAAGGATGCACACCACCCAGTGGCCTTGGCTCAGCTTTGGCTAACTGCACAAAATGACTGCAACCTGGATTAGTTCTTGATTAGCTATAGGAATGAATCACCACAGAATTATCGATAAGAATGCTTTGTGGCGACCTCCAGTGGTCACAAAAGAAAAAACACAACTGCTGCCGCTGAAATACACTCAGAAACATAGACCCTTGCAACACACAAAACACTGTCTGGCACACGCTGGACCGTCACACTCGGTGGACATTGACAAAAGTGATCATTGTGGTTTGATTTTTAATAAAATTTTTCCACACATAATTGCATCATTAGCGCATTAAAATATAAAAGTATATATATATAGAAGATTTCTGCAAAAGAAAAAACCGAGTCAGTAAAAACAAAACATGTTTTCCTCATCGTCATCACCAAAGACAGAAAGGAAAGGAAAAATAAGTAAAGTTTCCAAAGTAAAGAAGGCCTCAGTGTCAGGTTGCCATGGACAATTGAAGCACACTAGAGGGGTGTGTTGAGGTGAATTTATCTCTGAAACAGTTTTGCGCACACACATACATACACACACATACACACACAACCACGCACACATATATGTATATTTAAATCTCAAAAAATAATAAACACCACACAGACGTGGCAAAGAAAAATATGTTACTTTTTTTGGGAAATGCAAGAGTTTCTGTTTTTATTTTTTTATTATTATTTTTTTCTGAGAAGTATAATCAAAAATAGTACCAGTGTGGCGTCATGGCAACCACAATTCCAAGTTAGCTGTTCTGCAGACGGGGCTCTTTGCTATGGCAACAGTCAATGCCAAAGCAGCCGCTCCCATGTCAACTGGCCACACCCCCTTCTGCCCTGTCTGCGATCCACCCTGTCTCATGCATTACACAAAAAATAGTCTCTTTAAAAACAAAACATACAAAGAAACAAAAAAAAAAAAAAAACAAGATTGGAAAAAGGGGAGCAGGGGTGCTGGGGGCTTGTTCAATTCTGCAATGCAGCTGATTTTGTGTTTTGTAAGGGGAATTTTTTTTGGCACAAACTATTTTGGCTGTGGCGTGGTTTTACAGCGAGCCCCTGGTCATGTGACCCAGCTGCAGTGGGAGACCTCATTTAGACAGGACCTTCTTTATGTGCTCCACCTCCATCTGTAAGACAAGCAACACAAACTTACAGCGTACAGCTTACAAAGGCACTGTCTTTCACAGACATTTACCAGCAACACAAACTTACAACTTACAGCTTACAAAGGCACTGTCTTTCACAGACATTTACCAGCTCCAGGTACGTTTCGGTGCATACAGACCCCGTCTGCCTGACTACAGCTGGTGTATATGCACTCTATCCATGTGGAACTGGTACATAGCTCAACTCTTTATCTCTGCACAACACAAATATCTACATTATTTAACTTTACAGGGGTGAGATATGAATTATATACCTGTGCAGAATACATCCATTCTAACAATTCATAGCTGCTATATACCTAAAATACCTGCACATACCTGGTGAGTGACAGGTGTAATGGGCTGTCACACCTGTGTTACTGTAGTGACAGGTGTAATGGGCTGTCACACCTGTGTTACTGTAGTGACAGGTGTAATGGGCTGTCACACCTGTGTTACTGTAGTGACTGGTGTAATGGGCTGTCACACCTGTGTTACTGTAGTGACAGGTGTAATGGGCTGTCACACCTGTGTTACTGTAGTGACAGGTGTAATGGGCTGTCACACCTGTGTTACTGTAGTGACTGGTGTAATGGGCTGTCACACCTGTGTTACTGTAGTGACAGGTGTAATGGGCTGTCACACCTGTGTTACTGTAGTGACAGGTGTAATGGGCTGTCACACCTGTGTTACTGTAGTGACAGGTGTAATGGGCTGTCACACCTGTGTTACTGTAGTGACAGGTGTAATGGGCTGTCACACCTGCGTTACTGTAGTGACAGGTGTCACGCTCATACCTGTAGTGACACATGTCATGGGGTGTCACGCTCATACCTGTAGTGACACGTGTCATGGGGTGTCACGTTCATACCTGTAGTGACAGACGGATTTTCTTCTCCTCATCAAGTTCATTCATCAGCTGTTTAATCTCTTTTCTAGGAGACAAAAGAATATCAGTTAGACATATTCACACAAACACATACACACACTCACAGAGAGATACACACTTACATACACACACACACACACACTCACAGAGAGATACACACTTACATACACACACACACTCACAGAGAGATACACACTTCCACACACGCATGCCTCTAAGTCGTAAATATAAGTGTGTGTGTGTGTGTGTGTATGGGGAGGTTTTATGTCGTTGCACAAAACAAAATGGACACCTTTTCATGATTGCTTTTCTCTCCCTCCCTCCCTCATCCCTCCTTCCCTCCCTCATCCCTCCCTCCCTCCCGCCCTGGCATACTTGTGCTGGTTCTTCATCGTTTCGATGCTTCCTCTGAGGTCCTTAAGCTGGGCCCGCAGTTCGTCCAGGGTGGGGGGGCCCTGGGGGCCAGGCTCGCTCTTTGGCTTGGTGTCCGGGGCAGAGGGCGAGGGGGGGCGCAGGGCAGAGGAGACGGGGGTGGGGAGCAGTGAGGACAGGGCCGCGGGCACGCTGGAGCTGGAGGCGGAGGGGGACACCGTGGGCTTGGGGGGGAGAGGCGTCTTGTTTTCGGGGCCCTGTGGAAACACCCCGACAACGAAGAACACACCCCCCTCATCACCACACTTTATAAGGCTGATATCACCTGATTTAACAATACAGACGTTATCAAACTTAATACACCCCAAACCACACATATGATGTACCCCCACATTCAACACAGCCTGACATCAAAACATTCAACACAACCACAGATCACAAAAACCCCCGCAAACCCCAAACAGCATTCAGCTCACATTCATATATCCCAGACCTACCCTCAAGTTACTTCACTCCACATCTCTAAATAGTCCCAATCCAAATACACCCAAAATCACACGCTCTCAGCCCCACTCAACTCTCTGACCCTGCTCAGACCCAAATCAATCCACCTGTGGAATGAAGCATGCTCAGTGGTCATGGTAACGCACACGCACGTACGCGCACACACACACAGTTCTCTCAGTACTGTTGTTACACTTCTCAGACGGTCTCCTCTCTCTCCTGCTCGGAGGAAACACACAGCGAGACAAACACTTCCTGGTTGTCAGAAGCTTTCCAGGAAGTGATCACCTGACCCCCAGCCCCAATCAGAGACAGCACCCCCACCAAACCCCCTGTAACCAGGGCCTCAGTCTCCAAGTGCCAGCCCCCGGTAACCAGGGCCTCAGTCTCCAAGTGCCAGTCCTCATGGTGCAGGACACCATTTAAAAGACACGGCCTACAGGAAATGTCCTAGAAGACATGGCCTAAAGTTGGGTATGGGTGTGCATGCAGGGGAGGGGTGCGAGGTGGGGGGGGGTACCTTCTTGTTGCCCTCAGGAGCTTTGGGGGAGGGGGAGTCCTGCTCCTCCCTCACCTTATCCCCCTCTCGCCTCTCCTCCTCTGGGCAAAGAGAGTCCAGGAGATCTGGGCTGGAAAGAGAGGACTGAGAGAGAGAGGGATGGAGAAAAGAGGGGAAAAAGAAAAAAGGGTGTTAGTATGGGTCAAAGACAGCAGGAGAGGGAGACGGAGACGGGGGGGTGGGGGGTAAGACAGATGTCACAAGAGGAAACATCATTAGTTATATGTTACTCAACCTGGATAAAGTATAAACACGTTTGTTGAACTGCAGGAATGGAATGGGTGAATCCAAGGTCACTAGCATGGACAGGGTCACTGTCCTGCATTTCCTGAAGGTCAAAGGTCACAGCGAAACACGTGTATGTGTGTGCGTGTGTATTATGTGGGTGTGTATGAATGTGTGTGTTTATTATGTAGGTGAGTGTGCGTGTGTGTGTATGTGTGTGTGTGTGTGTGTAAAACATTCCCCAGCCCTGTGCAGATGGAGGTGGGTTATATTTAACTGAAGGGCGAGCTGGTCACAGAGTGACAGGGGCGAATTCTGCGCCTGCCTTGCCTGTGATGTCATCACTCATGTGTCACTCTGCTCTCAGCCCTCCGGCCTGCGCCCAAAACACCACGGTATGATCAGTGACATAACAGGATGCAGAACTGTTTCTCTCACTGATCCATAGAACACAGAACTAATGCAGCTGTAGACTGGATGACACACAACAAAGACACAAGAAGAGTCAAAGCCCACTGCAGACATAGACAGTAATATGCTGCATGTGTGCATGTGTGTGTCTGTGCGTGTGTGTGTAGATTTGATTGGCTGCCTATGTGACACCTTTAGCTTTGATTGGCTGTCTGTGTGACTCCTGTTGATTTGATTGGCTGCCTGTGTGACACCTGTGGATTGATTTAAGATACAAAGGCTATAAGCACACTGCATCATACACAATATTGACATAATCAGTCTGTAATCAATCCATAACATATCCATCTTCATTTCAGTATTTGCATTTTCCAAAGAGTTTACGGTAAACATTTATATGGATGCAGTTTTGCTGCATGTCATCCAGACTTCTGTTCGATTTGTTTGTGTTTTGCAAACCTCTCGGAGGGAAGAAAAGTCTTTTTGGAAACACGCATGCATCCTGTTGCATCAATGTCCACCACACATTCAGTTTTTCCACTCGGAGTGGATGCGTACTGACACGTACTGCGTACTGCATACCACCCCCACCCCACCCCCGCCCCGTCAGTCAACTCACAGACATGAGGACTTGTGATCGGGGCCGTCTGTCTGTGACACGGGGTCGAGAGGCCGTCGGGTGGTTCAGCTTCTCTGTGGATGTCACGATGGAGTTGAAGTCCTCGACATCTTCAACGACAACACAACCTGCATTAGGTAACCCATTCAATCACATAGCCACGCACACTCTGGAGGAGTTCCAACAGACCCCAAAAACAGCCACTGGAGTCAGGTACTAGAGGCAAGTCGCACTTCCCAAAGGCCTGCTCCAGTAACAAACTCAAGTAGCCAAGTTTCTGCTTTATTACTCGATGTGCTTATTGTACTGGTGTTGTATGCACATTTTTCCACCCTCCTTTTTGTCAGCACTGTAAATAGTCCAGTATTTGCACTTTTAATAATTGCAAATGTCAAATAAACTTGTTTTGTAATGAGGCTCAACTCACACCTTCATGTATTTGACCTAGCAGCAGCAAACTGCACCGAAGGGAAGGATGGGAACCTGTAGATTTGATTGGCTGCCTGTGTGACTCCTGTAGATTTGATTGGCTGCCTTTGTGACTCCTGTGGATTTGACTGGCTGCCCAAGAAGTTGGGTTTAACAAAAATAAGCAGACCCAGGACTGAGTCTGAATACCCCTGACATAAGAATTCATCGTCTGTTTTTTGGCAAAATGCCAGACTGCTCCATTAATCTTTAGACCAAAAATAAAGGGCAACACTAACAAGCCAACTGGCACCCGAGCTCGTAACACAGGGCAACGAAGACAGACCAACTCACTGGAAATGAGTGTGTGCCTTCATGCACAGAACAGAACAGCATGCTGGGATGGGAGAGGGGGAAAGACAGGGAGGTGGAGGAAGAGAGGGAGAGAGAAGGATAGAAAAAGGAAGATGGAGAGAGGGAGGGAGAGAGGGAGGAGGAAGAGGGGAAGGAAGAGAGGTAAAACATATGGTGAGAGGAAGAAGGAGAAATAGGGAGAGAAAAAAAAAGGATGGAGAGAAGGAGGGGGAGAGGGAGGAAGCAGAAGAGAGAAGAAAAACGGGAGGTGGAGAGAAGGAGGGAGAGGGAGAGGAAAAAGATGAGGAAAAGGAGGATGGAGAGAGAGAGGGAGGGAGAGAGAGTCATAAGGAGGGAGGGAAAGAGGGAGGGAGAGATAGTCATAAGGAGGGATGGAGAGGGCCTTACCAGCGGTGAGCGCAGAGCTGACGTTGCCCATAGCAACAGAGCAAGAGAGTGACAGAGTGCGAGGAGCTGGGTGACGATGGGGTGAAACGAAAAGAAAACCGACACGAGAAAGGACAGTCTGAAAGCAGCAACAGAGCAGAGGAGGAAGAAAAAGGAGGAAGAGGAGGAGGAGGAGAAGAAGAAGTCATTAACCATCCTCCCTCAGGAGAGACAGACATGAGTCTCACACTAGCAGTTCCACACACTCACACTATCTCTTTAGTACCAGCTGCCACTTGAGACTAAATTAAAGTAAAAGAATAACGATATTCACTATGCAATAATCAATCAGACTTCATGAAATTGGCAGAGAAGAAATGAAACAGACAGGACTACAGCTCAAGATAACAAAAGCTTGAAAGTTGGCAAAAAAAAAAAGTTTAGTTTGGTTGTGGTACTGCAGTCAGTGTCGGTGGTATGGCATATCAAAGGGAGCCTGAGGTTTTACAAGAACCAACCTGACTAGTCCATCCTGAGCATAACCCTGACTGGACATTTCTACATGAATCCTACTTATTGTACCCCTTTTAAACATCAACTCACCTGACTGGAACAAGCAATTCTCAGTCAGTCTTCACCTGGCCTGTCAATAACTCCTATTAGTTAGTGTCTGTTGTAGAGGTGCCGATTCGCCTGGGACGCTAAGGTTAGCCTTAGCACGCTTCTGTAATTCTTCTGTTACCCTAAAATATTACTGTTAGCCTAGCTGGCTGATGTCAGCCAGGCATGCTACTTTTATCACGGTGCACTGATATTGCACACTGCTGTTACCCTTGCTAGCTTCTGTTGCTCTGACACAGTACTTAACTTAGGACACTGTTAGCCTAGCACACACCTGTTACCCTAGCTCACCGATATTACCCTAGCTGGCTGCTGTTAATCTAATGCACTCCTGCTAGCCTAACTGGCTACCGTTTACTAGGCACACTAGTTTTAGTTTTACCCTTGCTCACGCTGTTGACTCAGCACAGTGCTATTACCTATGCTGAATTATGTCACATTAGTGCATTGTTGTTAGCGTAGCACACTGTAGTTAGCCTAGTTGAGTGCTGTTGCCTTTGCACACTCTGTTTATGCCCCCAGACCCCACACAACTTAACGCCACATCACCCCACCAAAAATCTAAACCCCCCGATCCAACCTTGCCCCAACCTCCCAAAACTGAACCTGATCCTACACCACACCCTAAACTACAGGCACACTGAACTGTTAGCCTAACCCACTGCTGCTATTCTATTGCACTGCTTTCAGTCTTGCTTGCTGGCATAGCCTAAGCAAGCTACTCTTATTCTTGCTGACTTGTTTTTGACTTTCAGCAGCTCTTTGACACTTTACTGCCCCTTCAGTTGACACTTCCCAAATCCACACCCACCCAACGCTATACCCCGTCCCTGAATTTATACCGCTCTGACCGTATGAAACTGCGAAAATATTCAGCACCTCTCGGTCTCCCTTTCTCTACCTCTCACTTAACATCTCCAAAAACACCTACAGCTACACAACGCAAAAAAGGGAATTTTAAAATCTTAATGGATACCATAAACCTAAATTCAGACAATAGCACATATTTTTGTGGTTTTAAGTTATTATTATTATTATTTTAGAATTTTACTATCAATATATTTTAATAACAATGTTATATTCCTTCATTTTAGACATCTCATTAAGTATTTTTCAACATTGGCAGATGAGGTTTTTTAAGGAATTTTATTTCGCATATAAATCATGCATATTAGTTATTATTTATAAGTTGATATGTTTCACTGTTCATTCTTCACTCCAAATCCTCTGTCTCGTGACTGCCCCCTAGTGTAGTTAAAGCAAAGTGCCCAGTGTAGGATGTCTGTGGTAACCCTTTTCCACAGTGTGTGTGGATTTGTGTGTATAAAGTGGTAGCAGGAGGTATTGTCAGGGCTATGTTTAGCCTCTGTCTCGTGACTGCCCCCTAGAGGTGTTGCGATGGCTGTAGTAACCCTACACCAGTGTGTGTGAATGTGTGTGTGTGGGGGGAGGCAGGAGGTATTGTCAGGGCTATGTTTAGCTTATTGCAGGCGGATGGTCGGTCACTCACCAATGCTATTGGGCCTGTCCGAGGACCCTTTCTCCGGCGCCGAACCCCCACCTTCCCACCTGGGGACCTCACTCCTGTGGGTGGGGGGGGGGGGGGGGGGGGGGTACAGGTTAGACACACAACACACACACGCCTACACCCCCTCCACACACACTCAAAACAGTGTATGAGAGAGAGAGAGAGAGAGAAAGAGAGAGAGAGAGAGAGAGCAAGAGATGATGACAGAGCTGGGGAGGAGGCAAAGGAAAGAGATAAAGAATGACAGAAATATTGACACAAAGAGATGGGGAGAGAGAGAGAGAAAGAGAGAGAGAGAGGAACTGAGAGAAAGATTGAGAGACAGAGAGAGGAGGAGGGAAGGATCATACAGCCCCAAACAGCCTCTCCTTCTCTATCAGTGTCTCCTTGTCTTTCAGCCCGGCCAACCAATTCACAGCTGACAGTCAGTCCCGCCCCCTTGCCTTACATGGATGTGCCCTGCAGCCAATCACCCAGGGGCAAGAGAGACAACAGGAGCAGACAGAGTGAGAGTCCCCACAAACCTGGCTGTCAATCAGGGACTCTCAAATCCCACCCACTTATTAAAAACTTTATCTCTTATGCTTTTTTTTTAACTGGCTCTGTGTGTGGCAGGCTTCCTATTGGCAGATATGGAGGAGGACTGAAAGCCTATTGGTGGAGAATGGAGAGGAGCTGTATGAGACAGGATGTGAGCACAGAGACTTGTTTGTTCCACCATCTGTGCCTTTGCTGAATCTTAGGGGAACAAAACAACTGAGTGACAGCAGCAGGTGAGGGGAAGACACTCCCTGCTCTGTGTGTGTATATGCGAGTGTGTGTGTGTGTGTGCGCGTGCAGATACTATATGTCTTAGAGGCAGTGTGTGCGTGTACAGTGTATACGTGTTACAGACAGTGTGTGTGTGTGTGGGTGCAGAGAGTACATGTCTTAGAGGCAGTGTGTGTGTGTGTAGTGTGTGAGTGTGTATATAGAGAGTAAATGTGTTTGAGGCAATGTGTGTGTGTAGTGTGTGAGTGTGTATATAGAGAGTAAATGTGTTAGAGGCAGTGTGTGTGTGTAGTGTGAGAGTGTGTATATAGAGAGTAAATGTGTTAGAGGCAGTGTGTGAGTGTGTATATAGAGAGTAAATGTGTTTGAGGCAGTGTGTGTGTGTAGTGTGTGAGTGTGTATATAGAGAGTAAATGTGTTAGAGGCAGTGTGTGTGTGTAGTGTGAGAGTGTGTATATAGAGAGTAAATGTGTTTGAGGCAGTGTGTGAGTGTGTATATAGAGAGTAAATGTGTTTGAGGCAGTGTGTGTGTGTAGTGTGTGAGTGTGTATATAGAGAGTAAATGTGTTAGAGGCAGTATGTGTGTGTAGTGTGTGAGTGTGTATATAGAGAGTAAATGTGTTTGAGGCAGTGTGTGTGTGTAGTGTGTGAGTGTGTATATAGAGAGTAAATGTGTTAGAGGCAGTGTGTGTGTGTAGTGTGAGAGTGTGTATATAGAGAGTACATGTCTTAGAGGCAGTGTGTGTGTGTAGTGTGTGAGTGTGTATATAGAGAGTAAATGTGTTTGAGGCAGTGTGTGTGTGTAGTGTGTGAGTGTGTATATAGAGAGTAAATGTGTTAGAGGCAGTGTGTGTGCGTAGTGTGTGTGAGTGTGTATATAGAGAGTAAATGTGTTAGAGGCAGTGTGTGTGTGTAGTGTGTGAGTGTGTATATAGAGAGTAAATGTGTTTGAGGCAGTGTGTGTGTGTAGTGTGTGAGTGTGTATATAGAGAGTAAATGTGTTTGAGGCAGTGTGTGTGTGTAGTGTGTGAGAGTGTGTATATAGAGAGTAAATGTGTTACAGGCAGTGTGTGTGTGAGTGTGTATATAGAGAGTAAATGTGTTTGAGGCAGTGTGTGTGTGTAGTGTGTGAGTGTGTATATAGAGAGTAAATGTGTTTGAGGCAGTGTGTGTGTGAGTGTGTATATAGAGAGTAAATGTGTTAGAGGCAGTGTGTGTGTGTAGTGTGTGAGTGTGTATATAGAGAGTAAATGTGTTAGAGGCAGTGTGTGAGTGTGTATATAGAGAGTAAATGTGTTTGAGGCAGTGTGTGTGTGTAGTGTGTGAGTGTGTATATAGAGAGTAAATGTGTTTGAGGCAGTGTGTGTGTGTAGTGTGTGAGTGTGTATATAGAGAGTAAATGTGTTTGAGGCAGTGTGTGTGTAGTGTGTGAGTGTGTATATAGAGAGTAAATGTGTTAGAGGCAGTGTGTGTGTGTAGTGTGTGAGTGTGTATATAGAGAGTAAATGTGTTAGAGGCAGTGTGTGTGTAGTGTGTGAGTGTGTATATAGAGAGTAAATGTGTTAGAGGCAATGTGTGTGTGTAGTGTGTGAGTGTGTATATAGAGAGTAAATGTGTTAGAGGCAGTGTGTGTGTGTAGTGTGTGAGTGTGTATATAGAGAGTAAATGTGTTTGAGGCAGTGTGTGTGTAGTGTGTGAGTGTGTATATAGAGAGTAAATGTGTTGGAGGCAGTGTGTGTGTGCGTAGTGTGTGTGATTGTGTATATAGAGAGTAAATGTGTTAGAGGCAGTGTGTGTAGAGTATATAGAGTGCGTTAGAGGCAGTGTGTGTAGAGTATATAGAGTGCGTTAGAGGCAGTGTGTGTAGAGTACATAGAGTACGTTAGAGACAGTGTGTGTAGAGTGTATAGAGTACGTTAGAGGCAGTGTGTGTCAAGTGTACAGAGTGCATTAGAGGCAGTGTGTGTAGAGTGTATAGAGTATATAGAGTGCGTTAGAGGCAGTGTGTGTTGAGTATATAAAGTATATAGAGTGCGTTAGAGTCAGTGTGTGTAGAGTATACAGAGTGCGTTAGAGTCAGTGTGTGTAGAGTATATAGAGTATATTGAGTGCGTTAGAGGCAGTGTGTGTAGAGTATATAGAGTGCGTTACAGGCAGTACTCACTGGACGTTGGGCACGGCGGGTCTCTCCGGTCTCTCGGGGCGTTTGGGGGGGAAGGAGGTGGGCCGGCCCAGGGAGTTGGTTGTTTTTGGGGGGAGGGGCTTCTTTGGGGGGATAGCAGGCAGTGATGGCTTTGGGATATCCACAACCTTCACTTCATCACCTGCAACACACACACAATCACATTTTAGAAAACCAGAATCACTCCCGCATGTATGTAAATCATATGGATGTGTAGAAGAACAGGAACACCACACATGGCAACGGTACACACACGTGCACACACACACATACACACACACACACACACACACACACACACACAATAAAGTGGGTCAAAGTAGGGTAATGCAAGCTGAGTAGGGGGGCCAGAGCAGGCCAAAGCAGGTCGAAGCAGGTCGAAGCGACCCGAAACAGGCTGTACCTTTTTCATCTCCTCTCTGGGGTAGGGACTCAGGACGCTCTGGCGGGACCTTTTTAGCCTCTGGCTTTTTGTCTAAGGATGGTGACACAGGGAGGTCAAAGGTCACCGGGGGTCAAAGGTGAAAATAATGTCAGGATAGTACCAGACACTATGAAGTGTTCGTAGCCCATACAGTAGATGCCAATGGTGAACTGAGTTAAGAGAGTAACTGCACTGATTTACACTGCAGCCACTCTCATAACTCACTTCACCACTGCACTTCAGCTCTCCAAACCACATGACCCACCCATAGGCATTGTGGATCTCACACACACATACACAATCACACACACACACACACACATGCACACACACACACACACACACACACACACCCATGCACACACACACACACACACACACACACACACACACACACACACACACACACACACACACACACACACACACACACACACACACACACACACAAAGACACACACACACACACACACACACACACTCACACATGCACACTCACACACAAACACACACACACACACGGACACATGCATATGTTTACATACAAATACATACAGAAACACAGACAAGCACACATATATTCACTGAACTCTCATTAAACCAGACTATTTGGGGAGAAAGGGAGTATGATATAACCGACAGTACGATATAATCGGGTGACAATAAAAACACAGTCAGACACAAACACACATTTTAAGGGGTCAAATGGTCACATGACAACAGGTACACAGGCTGGAAAGGGCCAGATGCTAGCCTTAGCATTCTGGTTCAGAGGTCAGAGGTCAGAGAGCCATTAAAACCACAGGCTGCTGCAACAGCATTCTGTCACATGTGTATTCCTCTCTACCTCTATAAAATATGTATCCATCATCGGCTCTTAATAAACATAAGGATTATTCAGAATAGAGCCAGGCTTTGGCTCATCGTGTGGTCATTTGTGTGGCCAGAGACAGGCTCCCGAGAGACACCTCTGGATCTGCCATTTAAACCCACAGTGCATTCTGGGAGACTTGGCACTTCAACACGCTGTTTGTGGTCAGAAAGGTCTGCAAAGCAATTCATCTGTTTAGGCAGAAGGAGGTGCAAAAACTCAGCCCAGGTCTGCCTAAATGAATTACGTGTGTTCTCACCCACAAGGTGGATTGAAAGCATTCTTCTTCAGAATGACTGGAGATCTCCATCCTGTCTTGGTTATACCACACTGTTGCCTGGCTGTCATGTGACCACAAGCGGCCAATGATAGACCAGGGCAATGAAGCAGTCGGGTCCCTAGATACTGAAACACACCAGCTAAACACTGAAAGGAGCCATCAGAAAGCAAGATGGAGATTAGGAGAGAAAGGAGAGAAAACCAGAGAGAGACAGGAGAAGGTGGGAAGAGATAGAATATAAGAGAAATGACAGGAGTGGAGAGACAGGAGCAGAGGAGAGGAGGGGCATTACCTGCACTGTGCTTTGAGGCGGGTGTGGCTGGGGGTGGGGGTTTCTTAGGTCTCTGTGAAAATAAGGACAGTTTAACACCTCAAACCCCCCCATGCAGGAACAGAGCACCCTGGGAGATCTGGGGACCAGCCAAAATCCAGGGGGGGGGGGGTACAGGAGTGTGGGCAGCAGGGAATAAGCAGGGCGGGGTCATGCTCAGCGTAGAGGCCATTTCGTTTTACAGGGCGAATCATTATTCTTTCATGCCAAAGACCTCACTGCACTCACGACACCAGTCAGCAGTGTGAATACCTGTGTGTGTGTGTGTGTGTGTGTGCGTGTATGTGCATGTGTATATGTGTGTGAACGTATGTGTGCATGTGTGAATATGTGTGTGTATGTGTGAGTGTGTGTATGTGTGAGTGTGTGTGCATGTGTATATGTATGTGAACGTGTGTGTGTGTGCGCGAGCATGTGCGTGTGTGTGTATATGTGTGTGAGCCTGTGTATGCATGTGCGTGTGAGTACATCTGTATCTGCATGTGCGTATGTGTGTGTGTGTGCATGTGTGCTCTCTCAGCTGAGGTGTGATACCTCTCCTCACTCGCTCGCACACGGTTGGAGACTGAGACCCTCTGTATCCATAGCGACCCATGACTCACTCAGAGAGTTCTGCCCCCGCATAAGGTAAATAATCTGTCAGTAACTGTGACTCCCTCTGTCTGTGACTACCCCCCGCCTCACTCACTCACACACACACACACACACACACACACAGGGCATGATTAACTCTGAGTGTTTCACAGGGTCCCCCCCGCCCCCTCCCCTGACATCACACATATTACAGTATTATATTACAGTAAAATCACTCTTCTTGGATCAGGCAATGGAATCTTTCCATATATCCCCTTGCAAGAGACCACCTGGTTGTCCCCCTCACCACCCTCCCCCAACCCCCAGGAGAGACCACCTGATTGTCCTCCCTTTGCATTAAGATTGCATGGGATGCATGAGAGGTTCCGCACCCCCCACCCCAATGCAGAAGCTGAAGCCATGGCGCAGTGGGGGGGGGCATCGAGGGGGAGGGGTGAGTCCAGACGCAGCCACACACTGATGAAGACGGGCCGGAGAAAGACCTCCTTCTCCACACCGCTCTCACCTCCTTCTCCACGTCCGGGATCAGCAGTTTGACGAAGTTGTCCGGGAAGACGCCCTGCTTGCCACTCAGCTCCCCAAACCACCAGCCCGCATCCGCACACTCCTGTGGGGTCAAAGGTCAAAATATAACGCACGTCTGCCGCAGGCCCAAGACTCAATTTAGCACATTCAATTTCAGATCACAGGTCAGCCAGACTGTGCCAAAGCAAGAAAACATGTAATCATGGGTAATGTAGTCACTTAATCAACATGCTCACCTTGCTGATGATGGTGACGATCTCGCCCTCTTTTAGGGACAGCTCATCTTCATTCTGAGCCTCGTAAGGAAATATGACCTTACAATAATCCTTTGCTGGGAGAGACAAGGATGCACACAGAGGGTTAACGTTTATTGGAGCGAACACATAAATGCATCGCTGTATGATCTGGCCAGGAGCCCAGCAGTTCACTCCTGGTTACCTACAGCATGCACCCTGCAGCCAACGATCTCCTATAAAATGCTTCCTTTAGGCACTCTTTGCTTGTACTCCTGAGAGTTACCTTGATGATTTTTCTTAGGAGGGATTTACACTCTTAATGCGTCTAACCAGCCATGTGATCATGAAAAGGCAAATCCTAAATACCCCCCAACATGCACTGGGGACGAATTACTATCCGTTACATCAAACCACTTCAGGGGGTGATATGAGACGCGGCTTAACCAAGCGTAGAAGCCTGTGGTCGTTCAGGCCGCATATATCACCTTTCCTCCTCCCAAACAAGAATCCTGCAGTTAGTCATTCCCTGGACTCATTTCTTTCAGTGAACAGCACAGAAGGAAACACCACAAAATGTTCTTTCTCTGGAGATCCCCCCCCTCGTTGATCCTCCTTTCCTTCCCATGTGGAGGGGCCCCAAACTCACCTTTGACCTTGCTATCAGGCTCCGCCTTCATTGTTTCCGGGGCAACGGAGGGCACGGGTGCTTTCTTCCCTGCTTGCTGAGGATTGGAGGGCAGAGACAGAGAGGTTAGACTCAGGCAGGCTCACACTAACACACACACACACACACACACACACACACACACACACACACACACACGTAGCCCCACATAGTCTGCTATGAGGCAGAGAGTGATAGACATAACTATATGATCACATGGACCTGGAGACAAAATGCAACTCATGAAATTGAAATTAAACATCAAAATTGTATCATCCCGTTTCTGATAATTATAAGAACTATGACTATGTATCAGGAATTTGACATTTAAATTTCAAGTTCAAGGTAAGAAGAATTAGTGAAATCAATAACTGGTGTGAACTTGACATCAACAATTTGGGTTTGGATTTCTACTTATTAATATCTGAAAGCCCAACTGCTGATATTAATCACAGCCAAAGTAACAGAAATGTATGTGAACATTTTTCTCTGGGAAAGAATGAAAACCTGTCAGTAAATTCAGATTTCAGATTCCACAAATTTCTGTTATATTTCTGTAGAAATATAACTGACTCACTGACAAAAAGAGCTGCACTATGTAAGTTTTCACACTGTTAACCAGCCACTGAAATGACTCAGACATGGCAACACAATGAAACATCAATGTTATGACAGTGCCATAAACGACAACATAAGCACAAAGACACCTACACCGGGGCACAGATAGCCACTGATGTGCTATCGCTCAGTTTGTTGTTCTTCGCTCTCCTGCTTTGCTTCATTAATCATTATTCACTGCCTCCTCCTGTTCTATGTGACTGCTTTCATGTTTTCTGGTCTCTGTCATGGCTCAAGTGTTGTTTTTGTTCTTCATTTTACAACCCCCCCGCCCTCACACGGCACGGCTCTCAGCGAGTGCAGCGCCACGCAGGAAGTGCTCTCTCTGTTCCCCCTCCCTCCTCTGGATCAGCTTCCTGTCAGGGGGACCCTCCCTGCCCTTTCCACCAGCACCATTTCCAATCTCTTCCATTGAGAGCTGCCTGACTCTTACCTGCACAGCCTGGTCCTTAGTCTGGTGCTTCACCTCTCTCTAGCTCTCTCTAAGACTCCATGCTCTGAGTGAGCTGGAAAACAGTGTCTGTGTGTGTGTGTGTGTGTGTGTGTATGAGTGAGGGCCTTGTCTCCGCTCTCTCCTGCGGTGGGACCTTACTCCTTCCATAAACAGCAGCTCAGACCAGCACACAACACCCCTCTGTCACACCGGGCCAGAAACACACACACACACACACACACACACACACACACACATCACCCCTCTCTCACAGTGGGCCAGAAACACACACACACACACACACAACACCCCTCTGTCACACCGGGCCAGAAAACACACACCACACACACACACACACACACACACACCACACACACACAACAATCACCCCTCTCTCACAGTGGGCCAGAAACACACACACACACACACACACACACACACACACCACACACAACACACACACAACACACACCACACACATCACCCTCTCTCCAGTGGGCCAAAAACACACACGCACACACACACACACACACACATCACCCCTCTCTCACAGTGGGCCAGAAAAAACACACACACACACACACACACACAACACCCCTCTGTCACACTGGGCCAGAAACACACACACACACACACACACACACACACACACACACACACACATCACCCCTCTCTCACAGTGGGCCAGAAAAACACACACACACACACACACACACACACACACACACACACATCACCCCTCTGTCACACTGGGCCAGAAACACACACACACACACACACACACACACACACAACACCCCTCTGTCACACTGGGCCAGAAACACACACACACACACACACACACACACACACACAACACACACAGACACAGACACACTGTTTCTCAGTTCTGTTCATTCAGGAAACACCCTCCAAATACCTCCTTCTCCAAACACTCTCTCTTTCTCTTTCTTGCTTTCTCTCTCTCTTTCCCTCCATCTTTCTTCTCTTTCCTTCACATCCAGCATACTCTTCATTTAATACAGAATGGTTTAGGAGTGTGACATATTCCAGTGACAATTTAAACAAGCATCACAATGTTTTCCACACACCATCTCGAACTGTGTCATACTCACAAGTCTCTCTCTCTCGCTCTCTCCCCGTCTCTCTCTCTCTTTCTCACTCTCTCTCTCTCTCCCTGTCTATCTCTCTCTCTCAAAACTTCACAATAAAAGCAATTTTACATCATGTAAAAGATCTGGTATGAAAGCAGCGTGAAAATATTTAAGCTGAAAAATAAATGAAATAAAAGATTTAGAGAGAGAGAAAAACAAATTCCAACTGAAATACCGGACATAATTTGGCTGAACTAATTGATCCCATCATCGAACCGATATCCTCTATGGCAGTGACATGCAGAGACCATCAACCAAACAAGATTTCACTGACTGCAACAAAAAACCAAAAACCTCTTATATGGACACACTTGAACTATACACAACTTACGTAGGTACAGTGAGATAAATATCAAGGCACAATAAGAAACATAACAGATAAAATGTATTTAGTAAACATCTGCAAAGAGACCCCCATTCAAACCATTACAATACGGGGCTTTATAGAGCGATGCATCACCCGGCCCTGAGGCCCAGTGCACCAACACCCCAAAACCCTCAGGCAAACGGCATGAAAAAGCAATAAACTAACCAAACA
>JAFBMS010001440.1:0-41315 GCA_019788955.1 Albula glossodonta
TTATTTATGTATTCTGTCAGATTAACCCTCCTCCCCCACTCTTATCTAAAATATGACACCTGTATGAAAGGGCCACAGGTGGCAGGAACCTCAAGCTGAGTTTGAGAGACAATCTGTGTGTTTTTCTGCACCATCTCCCCAAACACTCCACAGACTGCCCGGAGACTGACGGCACCCGGAAGAACACAAGCAAGGCCATAAATCAGGCTAGACCACACCCCTGCAACTGGTGACACAGATCACTATTGGTCCTCTGACCTGTCCGTTTCTGCTGTCTCTGGACTCTAATACCCAATCAGGAGAGGGAGCAGGTGTGGTATATATAGGGCAGCAGTTCACCACCCACTCCAGGGTAGATTAAGCAGGTTGAAACCGTGTCTTCCAGTGTAACATTCATGGTGTGTGTCTATGCCTGTGTGAGTATTTGTTTACTGCTCATTGTTGGGGTGACAGTCATAATACCCAGGGGGGTCTGTGTTTCTGTACAGAGTTTGTTTCAAAGATTATTATCTGTCATTGTCCATGTCCTTGTAGCTCTATGACATTTGTATTTATGTCATAGTTTAATTTGCCATTGTATTCAGTATGTTTATATTTGTATGTGATTGTCACTAATTGCATATATTTTATCCACATCTGCTTATACCTGGTTGCATCTGTTCACATCTATTCACACCTACTGTATGTATCATCCTGGACTGTGCTTGTGTTGTGTGTGTGTGCAAATAAAACTTGAAACTGGAAACTTGGACTCCTGCGTATCCTGATTGATACCCCATGGTGACAGCAAGATCCCTACCCAGCGCTAGAAGCTTCTACACTCTCCTTCCCTATTTTTACAACACCCCTGGGGGTCTGTCTGTGTTTTTGGGTGTAACACAGTCAGTAATAGTACAGATGGAGATGTACCTGGTCTGGAGACAGAGATCTGATGGAAGAGCAGGAGAATCAAACACAAACACTCAGACATGGTGAACTTCATCACTGAAAGAAAGACTGTTACAAGTTAAAGATTAGACACCTAATTTTAGTAAATGTTTACGTAGATCAACGTTTCTCCTCTTTCACCTCGTTTCCTCCCTCCCTATCCCGGCATTGAAGGGAGGGAGGAGATGAGATGTAGTTTAGGAAACAGATACATTATTTGACTATTGGGACGCACCCATATTGTAACAGTTCAATCTGCTTCCTTTCTCGAATTCGCGTCAAATGGTTGCATGATTTCTGCCACTGTTGCCGTTGCTCATTTTACAACCATTTTCAGAAGCAGATCTCAAAACAACATTGTATAGTTACAAAAACCTGTCCAAAGGGTCCAAACTGTTTGAATTAATTAAAAAGACTGAAGAATTCTCAAAAGTATAACGAAACTGTGCAGTATGTTACATTTTTTTCTCATTTATAAAGGAACTCTCTGGTGAGAAAATCTAACTGCCGCAAGCCTCGTAAAAAATGACTTACCGAACCTTCAACGCAGGACATAAAGGTTGGGTGTGTTTATGCAGTGATGTTTATGTTACCCACAGTCCTGGGAAATATTCATTTATTCCCAAGAATGTCCTGGATTTCAGTCAGTTCAGATCCTGAGCCTTGTCATGAGATATCATACTCCCCGCGAACGTAACACCGCACACGCACACCTGAGTCATTCTCACTCCTACCTTCACAAATACCTTTGGATTCACTCCTGTCTCCACTGCACTCCCGAATAGCCTGGTTACATGTTTCTTTCAGCTCTCTGTCTTATTCTGTTTTACTCCATTCTCCTCTGTCTTTAACATGGCGTTTGAGTTAAAAGCTTACTTTTGCTTTCGCTTCGACTGCAATGGCTGGCTGGCTGCCAATACAGAAAACTTTCCGAGTCAGGAGAGTATGACAAGGGAGATAAATTATGCAGACAAGTAAAATATGATATGTACATCTGAAATCCATGTCTATCACCGAAGTAATAATTCAGTGTTTTCTTGTGAAATGCAGTTACAGCATTGGCATCTTAGAAAACAGAAATAAATATATGTATAAAACATTCATTGTACTATCAATAAATGGTAAAGAAGAAATATTGAGCAGAATAATGAGCTGGCATTCTCATGAGTTTTATTTATGATTTCATTCTGTGCTGTGTCAAGTTATGACGATTTTTATGTCCAGCAGGAACATGAGATAGCAGTCTTACACTCTCAGAAACTCTCAATAACCATTTTCCTCCTTTTGCGTCACTAAATGTTTTTTTCACTGCCATCTACTGGTCAAAGTATCCAATAGCAAATACAAATGAGTGAAAAGTACTTCCTTTAGAAACACAAAAAATAAAATGTATGATTTCTTGTTAATCCTGTACACTCTTTTCCAAATTCAGACAAGCCTTTTCAACCCTTCTCAAAGCCTTCAGGCAACCCTCAACTTCTCATTATCTGTTCTGAGTGATGTCAGAGCTGACCAAGAGCTTTGCATGTGGGATGGACTTCCTGTTCTCAATGAGCCAATCAGGACTGACTGATCTGCTGCATTCAAGGTCTCAGCACATTCAGCAGAACAGTGGGTTGTGTTTTGAGTTTGAGATTAATTCTTTGGATGACATTTGCAACAAGTCATCAGGCTGTATTTTACCTGTTCTTCACCTCTGAGGAGGGTTATGCAGAAAGGTAGAGTCCTATTTTACAGCCAACATCACTGCACTCTTTTATTTTTTTATAGGGAGAGTGGCCAAGCCACCTTCCTTATGCATCTTTCTTTACTCAGACAGTAGGAAGGCTGAGAGGGTTACAGAGAAGAGGAGGCACAAATGGAAGGGCTGGAGCCAGGACTCAAACACTGGTCTCCCAAGGATCGACATGTGGGTGGGATGGCTGCTCAGCAGACTGAGCTAACTGATCTGCCCAGCTGTTCCTTTTTTAATGCAAGCAGCATTACACATATTCACTGGAAGTAACTCAAGTCTTAATGTTTGAGGGCAGATTGCATGGAGCAGTAAGGGGATCTGCTCCCTTCTATGTAAAATCAGTGATGAGTTCACTTGAGTTTGCCTCTAGAACTCCTCAGTGGTGGAGGCACCAGTATAGACACTGTTGGAATGTGGCACCCAGTGGAGGGAGATGAGGAGGGTGTGGCTTGTGCTAACTGTGACTGACTGTAGACAAGGCAGGCAGCAGCATTTAGTATGAGGAGACATTCCAGGAGACTAACGAGAAGAGAGCCAGACAGGACAGCACAAGAGCCTGGACACTGAGCTGGGTGCTTTCAGTAGGAAGAGCCAGACAGGACAGCACAAGAGCCTGGACACTGAGCTGGGTGCTTTCAGTAGGGAGAGACAGACAGGACAGCACAAGAGCCTGGACACTGAGCTGGGTGCTTTCAGTAGGGAGCGACAGACAGGACAGCACAAGAGCCTGGACACTGAGCTGGGTGCTGTCAGTAGGGAGAGACAGACAGGACAGCACAAGAGCCTGGACACTGAGCTGGGTGCTTTCAGTAGGGAGGGACAGACAGGACAGCACAAGAGCCTGGACACTGATCTGGGTGCTTTCAGTAGGGAGAGACAGACAGAATTGACAGATCTGAGTTAATGTTCTCAGTGAAACAGGCTTTATTATCCAGAATGATACCAGTTTTAGTAGTCAGGGAAGCAGACACTGTTATAATTAATTTATATTTTGTTATTTATCTTATCAAAAGCAATTGCTTATTATTAGAACGCATTACATGCTTCTTAATGGTGGAGGACAAATAATTTTAGTGTTGCACATTACACTGCACAGAATATATCAAATCCAGTGGTTTTGAGAGCCTTTTTTCTTATCGGTATGCTATTTTAATTGTTGTGCTGTAAGTGTGCATTAAAGCAAATATGTACCAGATTGTAAGCCAGGAAATTCTGATACACTTTCAACCTCATTTGCTGAAGATAGAAACCATGCATCATGGGTAACCATGGTCATTTCCCTGCATACTGAAAATGTGTTATTACTTTCAACCAGGAACATCCCAAAGACAAAGAGCAAGTGCTGCATATTAATACCATTAAGGACCAGAGGAGCAATCATAAAATATTTAATAACTAAATAGTCTACAAATGAAAAATGATAATGAAATCCAAGATGCTGGAAGTGTGTTCTGAATTTACAGCATGCGGCACACATCAGTTTTTACTGGTCACACTTAAAAAAGAAACTGCACTCACCTGTACACAGTTATGTATTTGGGAGACTGAGTTGTTTCTCATTTTCTGGAGTTGATTATATTTCTATCTGTATTTTAAGAATATAAGAGCATATGAAGCGAGATGATTTTAGTACAGACTGGAACTTTGTACTTTCAGTTTGATTAAATTTACTAAAGGAGCGTCACCTGACCAGTTATAACTGGAGATTTAGCAGAACACCAGTTTCCCCTCCCTGCTCTCAGTCTGTGCTGTGCTGTAGTTTGGTGTATTGTGTAGCTCACTGTTACTGCTGCACTCTGTCCAGTTACATGGCACTGAATTCAGCTCCAGTTCTGTCCCCTCTGTGCACATGTGCAGAAGGTGGATTTGGGCCTAGAACAGGATAAGGCAAGGCCCAGTTTATCACAGATTCTCAAAAAGACTACAGGTAAAAGTATCAAACAGGAACCCAGATTCAAAGAACCAGAGTCATCTTTGGGCTGGAAGAGGACATTTTATTCAACTTGAATTTGAGTTTCAAATCTCCATCTTGAGTTGATTTGTGAAACAGCTGCAGGACCTGAAAATGCAGTTTTTTGTAGCTTTTTTGAACAGAATAGAACCACATTAAAGAGCACCTTCATTAAACTTGTGTAAACATTCATAAATGCATTCCACCCGATAAACTATATACTGTTATAGGCAATATAATATGTAATATGCCACCTCTGTTTCAAATCACAGTGGTATTGAGAATAGGAATAGCTGTGACAGGAATGATGTAGCTGTTACAGTGGACCTTTGACCTTCCAGTAAAAGTGATATTGGTTTCTAATAACCCATCATAAACTTGTTCATGAAGTGAGGAAAAGAATACTGTATTTGGCAATGTTATTAATTTCAGTGCATCACTTTTATGTTATTAGGAAATGGATTTGCAGCACCTTCTATTCTTCAGAGTTCAACTGTAAAAGTAGTTTGTAGTCAACATGAGTACAGCAACACTTTTTGTTACCACTCATTTAGCTCAACAATCATAAAATTATCTATTGGCACAAAATCATAGACCAAAGGTTAAAATAGACCATATTAGCATGAGTAACTGCTGCCATGTTTATTCAAATCATCATGTTCACTCATGTAGAACACATATAACTAAGAAAGGCATCACACAAATCTGGATTTTCACATAAACAATGAACTAATCATTCTCAGTCAGACGGATAGTTTCCATCATTGTTCCACAAATGTGGAGTGTCACCATAGAGCCACAAAAGTGCACTTGAACAGTGATTATCTTAACTTTACAGTACTTACAGAGTCCATGCACAAACAGACCAAATTGTAAAGACATGCACATGAGAGATGCTCTTCTGTTTCATGTTTTATTATTCAACATGTCACAATCTAGTGACAATCAAAGAGGCATCTTTCCATGCTGGGAGATTGTGGGTTCTTGCTATGTTGTTGGAGGAAATGAACATAGCCGGACCCCAGCAGGCTTAAATCCAGCTCAACCCCAATCACCTCTCTGCTGTGATCATACGGCCTGTCCTCTGTCTCCATGGGCTTCTTCACTGGCCACTCAGGAGCCCCTATTCTCTCAATGTACTCTGCATCACTTGAATGTACTTTTCACGATCACTGGAAGATCATCTAAAACATCACATGTGGTTACATCACTTAACACATGGTAATATCTCACCTGTGTCTCACCGTGTTCATCACTAGTTAAGCCCTGAGCCAATCAGAATTGAGTAATCACTTGAGTTTCAGGTCTCGGCACTCACAGCACCAGAGAGGAGCTGAGTGGCCTTTGTTTGACTTGTGCTGGAGATCTCAGCTCTGCTCCTGTGTGTTGAGGCTTTAATCATGAGACACTGTCCAGTGGGTTGTAGGCTTGTGAAAAAGCAAAACTCACCTCACCGTATTACCTGTGATAAAAGTCTGTAAGTCAGCCTGAGGTGAAGGAGACGGTTTTGGTGGTACAGTGACATCACTAGACGCTCACCAGACAGAAGCCCTGGAGTGGCTGATAAAACCTGTGCGCTCACTCAGGATCATCAAGCTTCCTATGGAGACCTCCCAGCCATGTGGACAGGCATCCCACAATGCACAGCAAAAGACTAGAGAGCATTAGGTAAATATTTTGTTTTCATCAAATTATTTTTTCAGTAACTCCTCTATGTGATTTTCAGACAGCTGTGAGTGAAAGTGTTTTGTATGTTTTTTCCCTAATAAGTGGGATTTTAACTTGTGCGGAAGGCTTTGGTAAATCTGGCCCCAGGTCTGTGATGTCACCTTTTTTACAGGTTGTTTGTGTAAACTGTATTGTGGGGCTCAGTAGCTGTGGTCCTGTCAGATAAGGACATCATTATGTGTGGCATATACTGAGTTAATGAACTAGTTATATCAGCCATGATGCATTTAATGAGTAAAATACATCATAACACCCTACAGTTGCTGTTTATGTGTGTTGATTCAGGCATGCTGAGCGTTTTGGGTTGGGATGATGAGATCAGTAAAAAATAACCAGTTTCACCAGGAGCTCACCACATCTCAGGATTTATGTGCTAGCTGTGTGGCACAGTCTGCATTGATGGATGGTGTCCATATTTCACCAGGACCAAAACCACCATTCACCATTATGATCACATTTACATCACCATATTTACACATTTATAAGCATTCAAAAACTTCATAAGATACACATATTTATTTTTGGAACAAAATGTCTTTCTTAATTTAATACATCAGTAGTTTTGCATTGTTAAAAATCACTGGTAAACAGGAATCAACATTTCTGTTCTATTTCTTGTAATCTTTGGCCAGGGCTTCTATAAAATAATGTGTAGTTAATAATGGATAACTGTTCTTACATGTATCTTACATGTATTGAGATACATATCATACACTGACCCTGGTACTGGGATAGGTATGGTACTGTTAGTCACCTGCCGATATTCGGCCCTCGGTTCATTAAAATCCCCATTAGCTACCAAAGCAATCAATTCTGCCCTAAAACATAAGACTAAGTGAGACTATGTACATACAAACATGGAAAACAGGATGGTGAAATTGTTAATAAAACAACTTGCAATATCTAAAAACAAATGGAAAATAAGAAAATACATAAATACGTACAGGACCCAACTCTGACAATCTCAGTAATTGTAAGTATTTTAACCCATCATATAATCAAACTCATTCATTTTTCTTCTGTTTTCTCAAAAAAAGTATCTGTTGTGTTAAGTTCCTCCTGGGACTGTTCCATGCTCTGCTCCAAATTATATTTATAATTATTTTGAAACTATTAGAAATATACAAATGATCTTACTTTGACAGTCTCAGTTATTGTAAGTATTTTAACCCATCATACAAGCAAATTCATTCATTTTTCGTGTTATTTGTTTCTCATACAGTGCAGGAGTGTGCAGATATCTGTTAGTGTACCTGTGTGTGTGTGTGTCAGCTTCTGTGCAAGTGTGTGTTAGTGAGTGTGAGAGAAAGAAAGATACAGTGTGTGTATGACTGTGTTTGTTTGTGTGCCTATATAGATTTTATGCATAAGTTGTGTGTGTGTGTTTGTGTGTGTGTATGATTAATTGTGTTAGAGTGTGTGTTAGGAACAGTGTGTGTGTATCAGACTCTACTCCAGTTGGCACAGGGACACTGAGGTGTTATCACTAAACACTCCAAATCCAGCACAGAGGGGCTGGTCTCTAGTGAAGCTGGTGTGGTATGTGTGAAGGAGGGTCAGTGTGTAAAAGTCAGAGACGCTGTAGAAGGACAGAGTGCCAGCAGGACGATCCACACACACTCCTACTCTGTACACACACACTTTATTCCTGCGCTTTGACTTTCTTACTGTGCGGTAGGGGGAGGGGGGGGCAGGTATGAGAGTTTCTTTATTATTGTGCAAGACAGAGTATCTGCTTTCAGTGTACCGCAGTCTCCAGGAGTTTTTATTACATCCAAACACACACTCATAACCCACTCCTTTCCTCCTGATTCCTTTATATGTCACTGCTATATAAATGGCTCCCCCCTCAGGCAAACTCCACTCAGCCTCCCAGTAACAGCGCTCAGACAGACTCTCTCTGCACATGACCTGGGGCCAGCGGTCAAATCTGTCTGGATGATCAAGGTATGACTGCCTGTTCCCCTGTGTCATCTTCCTGTCCCCCTCAGACAGAGACAGCTCACTGTATGCTGTGTTTGGATCCAGAGTGAGGTGACAGCCATCTGCAGACCAGAGACATTAATGAGATTAATCATCAATATTAATGTAAACAACAGAGAGTAGGATCGCACACAGGTCTAAAGACTTGAAACTTCATGTAATTGAATGTACTCAAAGCATGTTGGGTAAAAAACCATTTAGGTTTTTATCTTGTGGCATTCTCAGGGAACATAAATATCTCTTAATACACTGTACTATATTTATACTGTATCATCAGTATTAATATCCATCACAGTTTGTGTGTACCTGAGTGTGTGTGAGAAAGAGAGAACCATGGTGTTGTGTTTATATATATATATGTGTGTGTGTGTGTGTGTGTGTGTGTTTATGTGTGAGTGCTTTTGTTTGTGTGTGTCCATATTTGGTTGCATATTTGTAAACATGATCTACTTGAAAACATTTAAACTGAACTCATGATACATTAACACACACACATAGCTCATAATGCTTGTGTGCACACTTGCATTTGTTTGTGCTGGAATGTACATTTGCAGAGAAAACAACTTTGTGACCCTATAAGAATAAAACCCATTTCATATTGGCACTCATCTCTACATGTTTGTAAACAGCCAATCACAGGCAGGACAACTCCATTACGGCCATACGACTAAAGCTTTGTTATTTGTCAAAGAAATATCTCTCCGACCGCATGACTGTTTTTCCACCACAACATGAAAGAGAAAGACTAAAATAAGAAAAGGGGAGCAAGAGACTACAATGGATGAGAAAAGAATAGGGTAGATGAGAGAAAAGAATGGAAACAGAAATGGAGGTAGTGAGTGTTTAGCACTGACAGACTCACATTTCTGGGGTCCTGGTTTGTTCCTGCTCTCTCCTCCATGGTCCACACTGTAGGAACAGCAGAACAGACAGTGACTGAGTGACACACAGTGTGGGAACTCTCTGTACTTACAGCAGTGTGTCTATGAGGTGCAGTGTGGAAACTCTCTGTACTTACAGCAGTGTGTCTATGAGGTGCAGTGTGGAAACTCTCTGTACTAACAGCAGTGTGTCTATGAGGTGCAGTGTGGAAACGCTCTGTACTTACAGCAGTGTGTCTATGAGGTGCAGTGTGGAAACTCTCTGTACTTATTGCAGTGTGTCTATGAGGTGCAGTGTGGAAACTCTCTGTACTTATAGCAGTGTGTCCATGAGGTGCAGTGTGGAAACTCTCTGTACTTACAGCAGTGTGTCTATGAGGTGCAGTGTGGAAACTCTCTGTACTTACAGCAGTGTGTCTATGAGGTGCAGTGTGGCTACTCTCTGTACTTACAGCAGTGTGTCTATGAGGTACAGTGTGGAAACTCTCTGTGCTTACAGCAGTGTGTCTATGAGGTGCAGTGTGGAAACTCTCTGTACTTACAGCAGCGTAAGTGTGTCCAGTTCAGCAGCAGAGAGCGCTCTCTCTCCTGAGTCTCCTGGGTGATTGTAGCTCAGATCCAGCTCTCTCAGGTGTGAGGGGTTTGAACGCAGAGCTGAAGCCAGAGAATCACAGCCTCTCTCTGTGACTCGACAGCCTGACAGCCTGCCGAGAGAAGGAGACCAGCTCTAAACAAACACGCCTTACAGAATCCAATAGAAAACATCAGGGTTGTGGAATCAGTAAGAGTGTTATACACTTCTTATATCATGCCTTAGTTCAATACTCCTTGCTGATTGGCTGAAGGGTGTGCATTATTGTCCAATAATCTTCAAAGTGACCTCATATGACCTCAGAAACAAACAACACCCCTCAGTGCCCATTTTGTGTCCCCTGTAACACAGGAGTGATTTTGTTTCTGTTTTATTTACTTTATTCTGTCTTATTCCCGTCCCTGCAATATACATAGTTTTCATCAGTCATTAGCCCTGCGTACCAAAGGAAACACTCAGATTTCATCAACGCTGCTCTGCAGAGCGACTCATCCAATGAGCAACAATCACAGCAGAGCACACCTGAGACTGTTACTGACCTGCGACTGTCAATGACCTGAGAGTGTTACTGACCTGAGACTGTTACATACTTGAGACTGTGACTGACCTGATAGCGTTACTGACCTGCGACTGTCAATGACCTGAGACTGTTACTGACCTGAGACTGTTACTGACCTGAGAGTGTTACTGACCTGCGACTGTCAATGACCTCAGACTGTTACTGACCTGAGTTTCTCATTGACTTGAGATTGTTACTGCTTAAATATCTTTGCCCAGAGGAGAACACATGAAAGAGTAAATTACATTACATTAAAGGCATTTATTAGACGCTCTTATCCAGAGCGACTTACAAGGCAAAGGGCATGAGAAAGGTACAAAAAGTGCAAAGATAACCCTAGAGAGGGGTAAAGTCCCAAGTGCCAAAGGTGACCAAATAGATCAGGACTCCCCAACAGACGATCTAAAGTGAAGGTTAACAACAACAACTTAGGCAGTGTGTAATTAGTGTGTTAACTTTATAATCCTCTGATCACTTAGGCAGTGTGTAATTAGTGTGTTAACTTTATAATCCTCTGATCACTTAGGCAGTGTGTAATTAGTGTGTTAACTTTATAATCCTCTGATCATTTAGGCAGTGTGTCATTAGTGTGTTAACTTTATAATCCTCTGATCACTTAGGCAGTGTGTAATTAGTGTGTTAACTTTATAATCCTCTGATCACTTAGGCAGTGTGTAATTAGTGTGTTAACTTTATAATCCTCTGATCATTTAGGCAGTGTGTAATTAGTGTGTTAACTTTATAATCCTCTGATCACTTAGGCAGTGTGTAATTAGTGTGTTAACTTTATAATCCTCTGATCACTTAGGCAGTGTGTAATTAGTGTGTTAACTTTATAATCCTCTGATCACTTAGGCAGTGTGTAATTAGTGTGTTAACTTTATAATCCTCTGATCACTTAGGCAGTGTGTAATTAGTGTGTTAACTTTATAATCCTCTGATCACTTAGGCAGTGTGTAATTAGTGTGTTAACTTTATAATCCTCTGATCACTTAGGCAGTGTGTAATTAGTGTGTTAACCTTATAATCCTCTGATCACTTAGGCAGTGTGTAATTAGTGTGTTGACTTTATAATCCTCTGATCACTTAGGCAGTGTGTAATTAGTGTGTTAACTTTATAATCCTCTGATCACTTAGGCAGTGTGTAATTAGTGTGTGATCACTTACGCAGTCTTTAATGTCAAATTTTGATACATTAAATAATTTAAATCTCATCCATGGAGACAGGCAAATGTTTAATGGGATACTTATGAAAAGCCAACACTGAGCCCCAAAAATGAGCTCAGAAGTGAATCTGAATCTCAGTTATACAGCCAGTGCTGATGCAGTCATATTGCTCTCCCTTTTAAGCAGCAGGGTCTTCTAAACCACCCTGCAATGTCATGGTTGTAATTTCTGTAAATGTTAATGTGTGAAGTGAACTGTGACTCTATGTCAAACCAGAGTGACTGACACCTCTGCTCCTGTTCTGGTGCTGCTGTTGAACTCTCTCTCTGTCACAGCCCACAGTCTCCAGCCCACAGCACTGCTGGACTACAAGTGCCTGCTGTACCCAGGAAGACCATTTGCATAGAGAAGACACTTTGCATTGGCACCACATGCTTCAGTGCTCTGGGAGTGTTTATAGTCCTGTGAGTTTAACACTTGATGACTGAGAGCTGTCCTTCATGGCAACAGAACCCACAGCAACAATGACTTTTATCAACATCTTCATCTGGGCACTCGCTTTCGTAACTCAGGGGCTGCAGATTAAATTAAATTAATTCATGTACTTACCTGAATCCAGCAGGTGCCAACTGATATCAGACCAATTAGACTCACCCCAGTCTCTGCAGTTTACAGTGTGGGTCCTCCAGTCCAGCAGAGAGCGCTCTCACTCCTGAATCCTGCAGATCATTGTCTCTGAGCTCCAGATCTCTCAGCTCTGAGTGGGGAGAACGCCAGATGGAGGCCACATCACCACAGCAGCCCTCCGTGAGATTACACCAGCCCAGCCTGTGGAGAGAATACACACACTATAAACATACACCAGCCCAACCTGTGGAGAGAATACACACACTATAAATATACACTGACCCAGCCTGTGGAGAGAACACACACACTATAAACATACACCAACCCAGCCTGTGGAGAGAATACACACACTATAAACATACACCAACCCAGCCTGTGGAGAGAATACACACACTATAAATATACACCAGCCCAACTTGTGGAGAGAATACACATACTATAAACATACACCAACCCAGCCTGTAGAGAGAATACACACACTATAAATATACACTGACCCAGCCTATGGAGAGAATAACACAGGTCTACTATTATGTGTCTAACTACATTATGTATCTAACTACATTAATGAGGGCAGTTATGATGGATGTATGTTTAAATCAAGTATACTGTGCCCCCACCTTCACCTGCTGCCACACATGACCCACCATGATACACATACACACACACACACACACACACACACACACACACACACACACACACACACATGCGTGTACACACACACACACACACACACACACACACACACACACATGTGTGTACACACACACAGATACATATAATATATACCAACCTAGCTTGTGAAAGAACATACACAAAATTCCAATGTTCACCAAGGAAATTGTACAGTCATACAGTAACCCTTACAGTAATACAGTAGAGTGGCTTTGAGTGTCTTACTGCTTTTATACAATTTTTTTGCACTTAACTACAAAACTAATAAAAATATAAAAACAATTGCATGAGGAAATATGGTTTTACACATTTTTAGAGGATAGAATATGGCACATTACTCATTTTTTGTGAATGTCACACAGTATATCGGCTCATCAATTAGCAAGGGGGCCAATAAGTTTGGAGGTGACTACACGTTACTGACTGTAACGGAACAGCTGTGAACATGACCACCTAAGAAGAAAATAACTATTACTTCATGTGTGGCCTTTTAACTAAGATACCTTTTCTTGTGACTTTGTGCAGTCTGAATGTAATCTTGCTACTACTATATACTGTTTTGTCTGTATTGTTTTCTCACTTTGTTACGATTTGCACTTTTTACTCTGCTACTATTGTCACTTTGATCAGGGTGGTTCAGCCAGTCAGGAAACTGAAGGAAGGAACTGCAGAAATGATTTCTTACCACAAAAGTGTTTCACAGGTTTAATTTCCTTCACTGCTGCAGTTGAAGTGAACAGGAACGCTGAGGTGTAACACTAAATCCAGTCCCCTCCCACAGAGCTAATGGGTGTTACACACAGCGTATTACTGCGTCCTGTTTCTCTTTCAGCTCGTAGAGGAACACTCTCTGCTCTCTCAGTCTGGGTTCAGATTGCTGTCAGTCACAGCTAATGTACACCTCCATTAGGGTAACAGATGTGGTGCACATGGAACATGAACAAACCTGCAGAGGAATCTGTTCCAGATGGAGAGTCCCCTGATCAGACCCTAAAACTGGTATGTTACCATCACATTAAACCAAATTATGCCACAAGTGCCACGTCCAGCTGTTACTGGAAGCATCAGGGCTGCTGCTGTAATTCTCGTTCTCTGTAAGTGGGTCCTTCAACCCCTGCTGTATAATGGACCTGTACTCTATATGGCAGGTGAGGACACTGCACTGAAACTGGGGGCTACAGGCAGTGCTCAGGTACAGCTAATGCACATCTGAAGGGGGCAGCAGAGAGTCATTATGTGACATTAGCAGACAGTAAGTGCAGCTAACCTGATAAGTTAACTGCCAACATCACAAGGTGCTCATGGACTGTGTGTACAAGTGCAGCTACTGATAAGCAGCTGGCTAACTTACATGCTAACTGGGCATCATTTAGACACACAAACCCCATCAGCATCATGTAGCTTCCCCTAGCTGTGCCTGAGAGCCATATAACTGCTCACAGTCTTTACTACAGCGGATACCTAACTGTGTATTACCAGCTTATACAGCCTTCAAAGTGAATATCACTTATCAGCTGTGAAATGATTGGTGGAAGTAAGAAGCATTGTGATTGGACAGAGGGAGTGAGTATTCTGAATGGACATTCAGCATCTGTGACCTGACACTGTACAGACTCCACAGGAACCTGTTATCCTGTTTACTTTTTGTAACAGAGGAGTAAGAATGGAGGGATTAGACCGATGTGGAAATGAAAGAAGGATGAGGGAGAGAGGAGTAAACTGAGATAGAAGGAGCTTCTTAACATTTCACTTTGTAGCCCCATAATCACTAATTCTATTCTAAAGGTCACATAAAAGCACACAGCACTACTCACCCCAGTGTCTGTAGTTTACAGTTGGGACTCTTCAGTCCAGCACAGAGCAGCTTCACTCCTGAATCTCCCAGGTTATTGAAGCTGAGGTCCAGCTCTCTCAGGGGTGAGTTTGATGACTGGAGAACTGAGGCCACAATTTCACAGGACTCCCCTGTGAGGTTACCACTGACCAGTCTGCAAAGAGCCAATACATCATTATTACATTATGAAATAACAAACATTTAATATTTGAAACATATGACTGATAGTATTCAGTGATAAAGGGCAATAGAAGGTGATGGAGGGAGATCCTGCATACTCCAGGTGCAGCTTTGTAGTTCTGAGAATCAAACATCCTGCTGATAAAACATCTAAAAGCTCCACAGCTGTGGTTCTGACCCGATTCTACCTGAATACTCACACTGCCCTCGTGCAGTTCTTGATCACTGGTACCAGTCTCTGATGACCTGCTGCTGATGATTTGTACTTTTTCAGGTCAAACTCATCCAGGACCTCCTCTGACATCAGTAACACAAAGGCCAGAGCTGAGCATTGTTCTGGTTTTAGCTTTTCATCATAAAGTCTTCCTGATCTCATGGAAGCCTCAATTTCATGCACTAGAGAGCTGTCATTCAGTTCATTCAGGCAGTGGAGCAGATTGATTGTCCTCTCTGCTGAAGATTCCTCTCTGAACTTCTGCTTAATGTATTGGACTGTTTCCCTGATGCTCTGTGATCTGCTTCCTGTCTGTGTCAGTAGTTCTCCTAAGAGAGTCTGATTGGAGTCCAGTGAGAGGCCCAGAAGGAATCGGAGGAAAAGGTCCAGGTGTCCATTCTTACTCTGTAAGGCCTGATCCACTGCACTCCTGTGTAACTCAGACAGCTCCATTCTGACACTTTGAGGCCTGGATTCTTCTGATCTGAGTACATTTCTGCTCTCATTTACACATGAGAGAAACACAAACAATGCAGCCAGATACTCCTGAATGCTCAGATGCACAAAGCAGTAGACTTTCCTTTGATACAACCCAGACTCCTCTTTAAAGATTTCTGTGCACACCCCAGAGTACACTGAAGCTTCACTGACATCAATGCCACTCTCTCTCAGGTCCTCTTCATAGAATATCAGATTTCCCTTTTCCAGCTGTACAAAAGCCAGCTTCCCCAGTTTCAGGATCATTTCTGTATCTGATGCTGATGTTTTTGGGTTTGTCTCATTGATGCCATGGTACTTCTGATTCTTCACATTGGTCTGAATGAGCAGGAAGTGTGTGTACATTTCAGTCAGAGTTTTGGGCAGTTTTCCACCGCCTGCTTCACCGAACCTTCTCTCCAGAACAGTAGAAGAAATCCGACAGAAGACTGGAATGTCACACATGATGTAGAGACTCCTGGATGACTTTATGTGTGAGATGATTCTGCTGGCCAGGTTCTGATCTCTGATTCTCTTCCTGAAATACTCCTCCTTCTGTGGGTCATTGAACCCTCGTATCTCTGTCACCTGGTGGATATACTCAGGAGGGATCTGATTGGCTGCTGCTGGTCGGGAGGTGATCCACAGGAGAGCAGAGGGAAGCAGATTCCCCTTAATGAGGTTGGTCAGCAGCACGTCCACTGATGCTGACTCTGTTACATCACAGCAGATCTCATTGTTCTGGAAATCTAGAGGAAGTCGACACTCATCCAGACCATCAAAGATGAATACAACTTTCACTTTATAATATTTAACCCTGTTGATACTTTTCAGCTGTGGAAAGTAGTGCTGAAGAAGTTGCATCAGACTGATTTTTTTCTCCATTTTATTCAGATCTTTGAAAGAAAGAGTGAAGATAAAATTGATGTTCTGATTGGCTTTTCCCTCTGCCCAGTCTAGAATGAACTTCTGCACAGAGACAGTTTTCCCAATGCCAGCGATGCCCTTTGTAAGCACAGTTCTGATGTGTTTCTCTTGTCCAGGTAAAGGTTTAAAGATGTCATTGCAGAGGATTGCAGTCTCCTGTGTGGTTGGTCTGTTGGATGCTGCCTCAATCTGTCTGACCTCATGTTCATTATTGACCCCCCCACCTCCCCCCTCTGTGATGTAGAGCTCTGTGTAGACCTCATTGAAGGGGCTCGGGTGGTCCTTATGTGCCAAACCTCCAAATATGAATTCAAACTTCTTCTTCAGCTCAGCTTTCAGTTTCTGTTGGGCTCTTCTGAATTCAGCTGAGAAGATACATGAGAAACTTTAAAATAAGACTGTACATTTGATAAATAATGATAAATCAATGAAGAAACAAAAAGCACTGACACAGTCAGGACATTAGCTGTACACATCTGTCACAGTGTGTAACTCTCCTCTCACACTGTTTCACCCATCCCTCACATTCTGATTCCCTCTCTCTCTCACAGAGGGGCGGAGTCAGTAAACACTAAACACAAAACTAAAAATGTACACAACTAGTCTGTGACCTTACATGGACTACAGTCAAATTATTTATTCAAAGGTTTCAAATGCATACCTACATAAGTGCCTTAAAAAAAAAAGGTTAAAAGAACACAAACACAGTGGGCCCTTGTAACACTGTATGGTTCTCCGTTCTGCCATTTGTAAAAACGGGTGTGCTTAATTGATTGCGATAATGATTAAGTAAATGCTATGTAAATAAGTTACCTCGCTCTTTGTGTTTTGTGTAGCGATGGGTTAAAACAGCACATCCAATGAGAGCAGCAGCAGCCAGAGAGAGAAACACAGCTAAAGACGCCTTCCAGCGGGGAACAGGGAACATCTCAGCTGAAACATACAGGACCTTTCAGTAACATCACCCATTCACACATTCAGGCATAATACTATACATGTATGAATGGCGAATATGATAATAATTAACTAATTATCCTTACAATATAAAAATATTATTCATACAAATTACTGCAGATTTAATCATTCTCATGAGGCATACTGTAATCCAGAAGTGATTATTTCAGCTTGATGGTAAATTTATCTTATTATTAATTATGTAGCTGACAGTACAGCATGCTTCTCACCAGTGATGTTAAATTCTTTCTCCTTCTCCAAGTTGAGCTGCTGCAGGTGAAATCTGCAGGTGACTGTGTGGGTGTCTCTGTCCTGAATAAAGACGTGTCGTCTCACAGTGTAGAGGTCCTCACTGTCTCTGTGTGTCTCTGTAGGTGCAGCAGGGAGACTGTGTCCCTCACTGTCCAACCAAAGCAGGTCAGGCTGTGTAGCCCAGCCTTTAGATTCACACAGCAGGCTGACCCACCCTGCTCTGTGTGGCACCTCCATAGAGATCACTGGCTCAGTTCCTGCAGGAGCACAAACTCAGAGATTACATCCTTATCATTAACTGCCAGCTATTATCCTTTAGCCACCTTTGTGTTCATAATTTCACTCTTCAGTTTCAGTGAGATTCAGTGGTTTGTCATTTGAGAGGTATTTGGGAATAATGTCAGTACGGTTTGTGCTGGGAGAAAGAGTACTGACCTTTAATTTGCACTTGAACAGAAGCATCATCGTACCACAGCTTAGACTCAATGTGACATTTATATCGTCCCTCATCAGAGCCTCGTACTCCTGTCAGTCTGAGTGAAGCGTCTCCTCTCTTCAGCCTCAGTGGGGACAGTGCTGTCCTTCCTCTGTAAGATGGGATCTGATCCTCATTTCTAATCTCTCTCTCCTGGTAAAGATACACTGAGTCTGTAGAGGGAACTCTGAACCACTCCACACGCATGTCCTCAGCACTGATGCTGGGGTTGAGGTAACAGGGCAGAACAATGTCTTCACCAGCTACTGCAACAATGGGTTCAGAGGGACCAAGAACCTCAAATCTCGCTGTAGATAAACACAGAAAAGACAGACCCTTGTTAGGACAGCGACACACGCTGACACTGCATAAGGATGGAGAGTGAAGATGAATAACAACACAGACTGAGGCTACTGCTGGAATACAACATAAAACAGCATTCTCCAAAAGTAATCCTGATAGATTATGAGCTATATTACACACAGACACACTTAATATGCCAGTACTGCAATACTGCAGTCAGTGATAGTGCAGGTGTGTTAGCTGTCAGTACTGCAGTAAGTGATAGAGTAGGTGTGTTAGCTGTCAGTACTGAAGTCAGTCATAGTGCAGGTGTGTTAGCTGTCAGTACTGCGGTAAGTGATAGTGCAGGTGTGTTAGCTGTCAGTACTGCAGTCAGTGATAGTGCAGGTGTGTTAGCTGTCAGTACTGCAGTCAGTGATAGTGCAGGTGTGTTAGCTGTCAGTACTGCAGTCAGTGATAGTGCAGGTGTGTTAGCTGTCAGTACTGCAGTCAGTGATAGTGTAGGTGTGTTGGCTGTCAGTACTGCAGTCAATGATTGTGCAGGTGTGTTAGCTATCAGTACTGCAGTCAGTGATTGTGTAGGTGTGTTAGCCTTCAGTATTGCAGTCAGTGATAGTGTAGGTGTGTTAGCTGTCAGTACTGCAGTCAGTGATAGTGCAGGTGTGTTAGCTGTCAGTACTGCAGTCAGTGATAGTGCACGTGTGTTGGCTGTCAGTACTGCAGTCAGTGATAGTGTAGGTGTGTTAGCTGTCAGTACTGCAGTCAGTGATAGTGCACGTGTGTTGGCTGTCAGTACTGCAGTCAGTGATAGTGTTGGTATTTTAGTTGTCAGTACTGCAGTCAGTGATAGTGCAGGTATGTTAGGTATTAGCTGACAGTACTGCAGTCAGTGATAGTGTAGGTGTGTTAGCTGTCAGTACTGCAGTTGTGGCACATCGCTTTGTAATCCTTAAATAGTGTTATTAAATGCTTTATTGTAATATAATCAGGTGACAGTGAATTTTGTGAGCCATCACAGGAGTATGAAAGTATGAAAGTATCTGTATGAAAGGGCCACAGGTGGCAGGAACCTCAAGCTGAGTTTGAGAGACAATCTGTGTGTTTTTCTGCACCATCTCCCCAAACACTGCACAGACTGCCCGGAGACTGACAGCACCCAGGAAGAGCACAAACAAGGCCATAAATCAGACGAGACCACACCCCTACAACTGGTGACACAGATCACTATTGGTCCTCTGACCTGTCCGTTTCTGCTGTCTCTGGACTCTAATACCCAATCAGGAGAGGGTGCAGGTGTGGTATATATAGGGCAGCAGTTCACCACCCACTCCAGGGCAGATTAAGCAGGTTGAAACCCTGTCTTCCAGTGTAGCATTTATGGTGTGTGTCTATGCCTGTGTGAGTATTTGTTTACTGCTCATTGTTGGGGTGCAAGTCTTAATACCCAGGGGGTCTGTGTTTCTGTACAGAGTTTGTTTCAAAGATTATTATCTGTCATTGTCCATGTCCTTGTAGCTCTACGACATTTGTATTTATGTTATAGTTTAATTTGCCTTTGTATTCATTATGTTTATATTTGTATGTGATTGTCACTAATTGCATATATTTTATCCACATCTGCTTATACCTGGTTGCATCTATTCACATCTGTGTCACACCTACTCTATGCATCACCCTGGACTGTGCTTGTGTTGTGTGTGTGTGCAAATAAAACTTGAAACTGGAAACTTGGACTCCTGCGTATCCTGATTGATACCCCACAGTGACAGCAAGATCCCTACCCAGCACTAGAAGCTTCTAGTCTCTCCTTCCCTATTTTTACAACACCCCTGGGGGTTTGTCAGTATTTCTTGGGTGTAACACAGTCAGTGATAGTACAGGTGAAAATGTACCTGGTCTGGAGACAGAGATCTGATGGAAGAGCAGGAGAATCAAACACAAACACTCTGACATGGTGAACTTCATCACTGAAAGAAAGACTGTTACAAGTTAAAGATTAGACACCTAATTTTAGTAAATGTTTACGTAGATCAACGTTTCTCCTCGTTCACCTCTTTCCTCCCTCCCTATCCCGGCATTGAAGGGAGGGAGGAGATGAGATGTAGTTTAGGAAACAGATACATTATTTGACTATTGGGACGCACCCATGTTGTAACAGTTCAATCTGCTTCCTTTCTCGAATTCGCGTCAAATGGTTGCATGATTTCTGCCGCTGTTGCCGTTGCTCATTTTACAACCATTTTCAGAAGCAGATCTCAAAACATTGTATAGTTACAAAAACCTGTCCAAAGGGTCCAAACTGCTTGAATTAGTTAAAAAGACTGAAGAATTCTCAAAAGTATAACGAAACTGTGCAGTATGTTACATTTTTTTCTCATTTATAAAGGAACTCTGGTGAGAAAATCTAACTGCCGCAAGCCTCGTAAAAATGACTTACCGAACCTTCAACGCAGGACATAAAGGTTGGGTGTGTTTATGCAGTGATGTTTATGTTTACCCACAGTCCTGGGAAATATTCATTTATTCCCAAGAATGTCCTGGATTTCAGTCAGTTCAGATCCTGAGCCTTGTCATGAGATATCACACTCCCTGCGAACGTAACACCGCACACGCACACTTGAATCATTCTCAGTCCTACTTTCACAAATACCTTTGGATTCACTCCTGTCTCCACTGCACTCCCCAATAGCCTGCTTACATGTTTCTTTCAGCTCTCTGTTTTATTCCATTTTCCTCTGTCTTTAACATGGCGTTTGAGTTAAAAGCTTACTTTTGCTTTCGCTTCGACTGCAATGGCTGGCTGGCTGCCAATGCAGAAAACTTTCCGAGTCAGGAGAGTATGACAAGGGAGATAAATTATGCAGACAAGTAAAATATGATATGTACATCTGAAATCCATGTCTATCACCGAAGTAATAATTTAGTGTTTTCTTGTGAAATGCAGTTTCAGCATTGGCATCTTAGAAAACAGAAATAAATATATGCATAAAACATTCATTGTACTATCAATAAATGGTAAAGAAGAAATATTGAGCAGAATAATGAGCTGGCATTCTCATGAGTTTTATTTATGATTTCATTCTGTGCTGTGTCAAGTTATGACGATTTTTATGTCCAGCAGGAACATGAGATAGCAGTCTTACACTCTCAGAAACTCTCAATAACCATTTTCCTCCTTTTGCGTCACTAAATGTTTTTTTCACTGCCATCTACTGGTCAAAGTATCCAATAGCAAATACAAATGAGTGAAAAGTACTTCCTTTAGAAACACAAAAAATAAAATGTATGATTTCTTGTTAATCCTGTACACTCTTTTCCAAATTCAGACAAGCCTTCTCAACCCTTCTCAAAGCCTTCAGGCAACCCTCAACTTCTCATTATCTGTTCTGAGTGATGTCAGAGCTGACCAACAGCTTTGCATGTGGGATGGACTTCCTGTTCTCATTGAGCCAATCAGGACTGACTGATCTGCTGCATTCAAGGTCTCAGCACATTCAGCAGAACAGTGGGTTGTGTTTTGAGTTTGAGATTAATTCTTTGGATGACATTTGCAACAAGTAATCAGGTTGTATTTTTACCTGTTCTTCACCTCTGAGGTGGGTTATGCAGAAAGGTAGAGTCTTATTTTACAGCCAACATCACTGCACTCTTTTATTTTTTTATAGGGAGAGTGGCCAAGCCACCTTCCTTATGCATCTTTCTTTACTCAGACAGTAGGAAGGCTGAGAGGGTTACAGAGAAGAGGAGGCACAAATGGAAGGACTGAAGCCAGGACTCAAATGCTGGTCTCCCAGGGATCGACATGTGGGTGGGATGGCTGCTCAGCAGACTGAGCTAACTGATCTGCCCAGCTGTTCCTTTTTTAATGCAAGCAGCATTACACATATTCACTGGAAGTAACTCAAGTCTTAATGTTTGAGGACAGATTGCATGGAGCAGTAAGGGGGTCTGCTCCCTCCTATGTAAAATCAGTGATGAGTTCACTTGAGTTTGCCTCTATAACTCCTCAGTGGTGGAGGCACCAGTATAGACACTGTTGGAATGTGGAACCCAGAGGAGGGAGATGAGGAGGGTGTGGCTTGTGCTAACTGTGAGTGACTGTAGACAAGGCAGGCAGCAGCATTTAGTATGAGGAGACATTCCAGGAGACTAACGAGAAGAGAGCCAGACAGGACAGCACAAGAGCCTGGACACTGAGCTGGGTGCTTTCAGTAGGGAGAGACAGACAGGACAGCACAAGAGCCTGGACACTGAGCTGGGTGCTTTCAGTAGGGAACGACAGACAGGACAGCACAAGAGCCTGGACACTGAGCTGGGTGCTTTCAGTAGGGAGAGACAGACAGGACAGCACAAGAGCCTGGACACTGAGCTGGGTGCTTTCAGTAGGGAGAGACAGACAGGACAGCACAAGAGCCTGGACACTGAGCTGGGTGCTTTCAGTAGGGAGAGACAGACAGGACAGCACAAGAGCCTGGACACTGAGCTGGGTGCTTTCAGTAGGGAGAGACAGACAGGACAGCACAAGAGCCTGGACACTGAGCGGGGTGCTGTCAGTAGAGAGCGACAGACAGAACTGACAGATCTGGGTTAATGTTCTCAGTGAAAAAGCCTTTATTATCCAGAATGATACCAGTTTCAGTGGTCAGGGAAGCAGACACTGTTATAATTAATTTATATTTTGTTATTTATCTTATCAAAAGCAATTGCTTATTATTAGAACGCATTACATGCGTCATAAATGGTTTAGGGCAAATCATTTTATTGTTGCACATTACACTGCACAGAATATATCAAATCCAGTGGTTTTGAGAGCCATATTTCTTATCGGTATGATATTTTAATTGTTGTGCTGTAGGTGTGCATTAAAGCAAATATGTACCAGATTTTAAGCCAGGAAATTCCAATACACTTTCAACCTCATTTGCTGAAGATAGAAACCATGCATAATGGGTAACCCAGGTCATTTCCCTGCATACTGAAAATGTGTTATTACTTTCAACCAGGAACATCCCAAAGACAAAGAGCAAGTGCTGCATATTAATACCATTAAGGACCAGAGGAGCGACCATAAAATATTTAATAACTAAATAGTCTACAAATGAAAAATGATGATGAAATCCAAGATGCTGGAAGTGTGTTCTGAATTTACAGCATGCGGCACACATCAGTTTTTACTGGTCACACTTAAAAAAGAAACTGCACTCACCTGTACACAGTTATGTATTTGGGAGACTGAGTTGTTTCTCATTTTCTGGAGTTTATTGTATTTCTCTCTGTATTTTAAGAATATAAGAGCATATGAAGCGAGATGATTTTAGTACAGACTGGAACTTTGTACTTTCAGTTTGGTTAAATTTACTAAAGGAGTGTCACCTGACCAGTTATAACTGGAGATTTGGCAGAACACCAGTTTCCCCTCCCTGCTTTCAGTCTGTGCTGTGCTGTAGTTTGGTGTATTGTGTAGCTCACTGTTACTGCTGCACTCTGTCCAGTTACATGGCACTGAATTCAGCTCCAGTTCTGTCCCCTCTGTGCACATGTGCAGAAGGTGGATTTGGGCCTAGAACAGGATTAGGTAAGGCCCAGTTTATCACAGATTCTCAAAAAGGCTTCAGGTAAAAGTATCAAACAGGAACCCAGATTCAAAGAACCAGAGTCATCTTTGGGCTGGAAGAGGACATATTCAACTTCAGCTTGAGTTTTGAATCTCCATCTTGATTTGAGGAACAGCTGAACAACCTGAAAATGCAACTTATCCAGAGCGACTTACAACACAAAGTACATTTCTTTGGGGACAAGATTATCAAAGTGCTAGGGAAGTGTTACTTCAAAGTGCTACTTTAATGTCAGTAGTTATTTGTAATGATGTAGTTGTTGCAACAGAACTTTGCCCCTCCAATAAAAAGTGGTAGTTATAATGAACAACATGTTCATGAACAGAAGAAAATAATATTGTATTGGCTCTGTCATTAATTCCAGTTTGTCACAGACAAAAAGGCCTTTTATGTTATCAGGAAAAAGATTTGCAGCACCTTCTCCTCTTCAGAGTGTAACTGTAGAAGTATTTTGTAGTAAACATGCAGCAGCCCTTTTTAATACCACTTATGCAGAACGGCAATCATAAAGGGATCAACTGGCACAAATTCATAGACCAGAGGTTAAAATAGACCATATGACCATGAGTAACTGCTGCCATGTTTATTCAAAACTATCATGTTCACTCATGTAGAACACAACAGTTATAAGGCTTCAGACACATATAACTAAGAAAGGCATCACACAAATCAGGATTTTCACATTGAACAAACAATGAACCAATTATTCTATATGATAGGATATTTTTCATCATTGTTCCACTAATGTGGAGTGTCACAATAGAACCACAAAAGTGCAGTCATGCACTTGAACAATGAGTATCTTGACTTAACAGTACTTACAGGGTCTTTGAACAAGCAGACCAAATTGTAAAGACATGCACATGAGAGATTCTCTTTTGTTTCATGTTTTATTATTCAACATGTCACAATCCATGGACAATCAAAAGAGGAATCTTTCGATGCTGGGAGACACCTCTCTGCAGTCTCCATGGGCTTCTTCACTGGCCACTCAGGAGCCCCTATTCTCTCACTGTACTCTGCATCACTCGAATGTACATTCAACTATTACTGGAAGATCATCTAAAACATCACATGTGGTTAAATCACTTAACACATGGTAATATCTCACCTGTGTCTCACTGTGTTCATCACTAGTTAAGCCCTGAGCCAATCAGAACTGAGTAATCAGTTGAGTTTCAGGTCTCGGCACTCACAGCACCAGAGAGGAGCTGAGTGGCCTTTGTTTGACTTGTGTTGGAGATCTCAGCTCTGCTCCTGTGTGTTCAGGCTTTAATCATGAGACACTGTCTAGTAGGTTGTCGGCTTGTGAAAAAGCAAAACTCACCTCACTGTATTACCTGTGATAAAAGTCTGTAAGTCAGCCTGAGGTGAAGGAGACGGTTTTGGTGGTACAGTGACATCACTAGACGCTCACCAGACAGAAGCCCTGGAGCGGCTGATAAAACCTGTGCGCTCACTCAGGATCATCAAGCTTCCTATGGACACCTCCCAGCCATGTGGACAGGCATCCCACAATGCACAGCAAAAGACTAGAGAGCAATAGGTAAATATTTTGTTTTCAGCAAATTATTTTTTCAATAACTCTTCTATGTGATTTGCAGATAGCTGTGAGTGAAAGTGTTCTGTATGTTTTTCCCTAATAAGTGGGATTTTAACATGTGTGGAAGGCTTTGGTAAATCTGGCCCCAGGTCTGTGATGTCACCTTTTTTACAGGTTGTTTGTGTAAACTGTATTGTGGGGCTCAGTTGCTGTGGTCCTGTCAGATAAAGACATCATTATGCGTGGCATATACTGAGTTAATGAACTAGTTATATCAGTCTTGATGCATTTAATGAGTAAAATACATCATAACACCCTACAGTTGCTGTTTATGTGTGTTGATTCAGGCATGCTGAGCGTTTTGGGTCGGGATGATGAGATCAGTAAAAAATAACCAGTTTCACCAGGAGCTCACCACATCTCAGGGTTTATGTCCCAGCTGCGTGGCACAGTCTGCATTGATGGATGGTGTCCATATTTCACCAGGACCAAAACCACCATTCACCATTATGATCACATTTACATCACCATATTTACACATTTATAAGCATTCAAAAACTTCATAAGATACACATATTTATTTTTCATACAAAATGTCTTTCTTAATTTAATACATCAGTAGTTTTGCATTGTTAAAAATCACTGGTAAACAGGAATCAACATTTCTGTTCTATTTCTTGTAATCTTTGGCCAGGGCTTCTATAAAATAATGTGTAGTTAATAATGGATAACTGTTCTTACATGTATCTTACATGTGTTGAGATACATATCATACACTGGCCCTGGTACTGGGATAGGTATGGTACTGTTAGTCACCTGCTGATACTCAGCCCAAGGTTCATTAAAATCCCCATTAGCTACCAAAGCAATCAATTCTGCCCAGGGTCCTAAAACATAAGACTATGTGAGACTATGTACAAACAAACATTGAAAACAGGATGGTGAAATTGTTAATAAAACAACTTGCAATATCTAAAAACAAATGGAAAATAAGAAAATACATAAATACGTACAGGACCCAACTCTGACAATCTCAGTAATTGTAAGTATTTTAACCCATCATATAATCAAACTCATTCATTTTTCTTCTGTTTTCTCAAAAAAAGTATCTGTTGTGTTAAGTTCCTCCTGTGACTGTTCCATGCTCTGCTCCAAATTATATTTATAATTATTCTGAAACTATTAGAAATATAAAAATGATCCTACTTTGACAGTCTCAGTTATTGTAAGTATTTTAACCCATCATACAAGCAAATTCATTCATTTTTCGTGCTATTTGTTTCTCATACAGTGCAGGAGTGTGCAGATATCTGTTAGTGTACCTGTGTGTGTGTCAGCTTCTGTGCAAGTGTGTGTTAGTGAGTGTGAGAGAAAGAAAGATACAGTGTGTGTATGACTGTGTTTGTTTGTTTGTGTGCCTATATAGATTTTATGCATAAGTTGTGTGTGTGTGTTTGTGTGTGTGTATGATTAATTGTGTTAGAGTGTGTGTTAGGAACAGTGTGTGTGTGAGACTCTACTCCAGCTGGCACAGGGACACTGAGGTCTTATCTTTACTCAGTAAAAATCCAGCACAGAGGGGCTGGTCTCTAGTGAAGCTGGTGTGGTATGTGTGCAGGAGGGTCAGTGTGTCAGAGATGCTGTAGAAGGACAGAGTGCCAGCAGGACGGTCCACACACACTCCTACTCTGTACACACACACTCCAGTGTCTAACTGAGACTCTCCTGCTCTGTGGTAGGGGAAAGGGGGGATAGGTATGGCAGTTACTTTATCATTGTGCCTGACAGAGTATCTGCTTTCAGTGCACCGCAGCCTCCAGGAGTTTTTATTCCATCCAAATCCACACTCATCACCCCATCCTTTCCTCCTGATTCCTTTATGTGTCACTGCTATATAAACCTCTCCCCCCACAGGCACACTCCACTCAGCCTCCCAGTAACAGCGCTCAGACAGACTCTCTCTGCACATGACCTGGGGCCAGGAGTCAAATCTGTCTGGATGATCAGGGTATGACTGCCTGCTCCCCCGTGTCACCTTCCTGTCCCCCTCAGACAGAGACAAGACACAGTGTGCTGTGTTTGGATCCAGAGTGAGGTGACAGCCATCTGCAGACCAGAGACATTAATGAGATTATTCATCAATATTAATGTAAACAACAGAGAGTAGAATCGCACACAGGTCTAAAGACTTGAAACTTCATGTAATTGAATGTACTCAAAGCATGTGGGATAAAAAACCATTTAGGTTTTTATCTTGTGGCTTTCTCAGGGAACATAAATATCTCTTAATACACTGTACTATATTTATACTTTATCATCAGTATTAATATCCATCACAGTTTGTGTGTAACTGAGAGTGTGTGAGAGAAAGAGACAACCATTGTGTTGTGTTTATAAATGTTTTTGTATGTGTGTGTGTGTGTTTATGTGTGAGTGCTTTTGTTTGTGTGTGTCCATATTTGGTTGCATATTTGTAAACATGATCTACTTGAAAACATTTAAACTGAACTCATGATACATTAACACACACACATAGCTCATAATGCTTGTGTGCACACTTCTATTTGTTTGTGCTGGAATGTACATTTGCAGAGAAAACAACTTTGTGACCCTATAAGAATAAAACCCTTTTCATATTGGCACTCATCTCTATATGTTTGTAAACAGCCAATCACAGGCAAGACAACTCCATTACGACCATACGACTAAAGCTTTGTTATTTGTCAAAGAAATATCTCTCCGACCGCATGACTGTTTTTCCACCACAACGTGAAAGAGAAAGACTGAAATAGCAAAAGGGGAGCAAGAGACTACAATGGATGAGAATAAAAAAGGGCAGATGAGAGAGAAGAATGGAAATAGAAATGGAGGTAGTGAGTGTTCAGCACTGACAGACTCACATTTCCTGGGTCCTGGTTTGTTCCTGCTCTCTCCTCCATGGTCCACACTGTGGGAACAGCAGAACAGACAGTGACTGAGTGACACACAGTATGGAAACTCTCTGTACTTACAGCAGTGTGTCTATGAGGTGCAGTGTGGAAACTCTCTGTACTTACAGCAGTGTGTCTATGAGGTGCAGTGTGTAAACTCTCTGTACTTACAGCAGTGTGTCTGTGAGGTACAGTGTGGAAACTCTCTGTACTTACAGCAGTGTGTCTATGAGGTGCAGTGTGGAAACTCTCTGTACTTACAGCAGTGTGTCTACGAGGTGCAGTGTGGAAACTTTCTGTACTTACAGTAGTGTGTCTATGAAGTGCAGTGTGTAAACTCTCTGTACTTACAGCAGTGTGTCTATGAGGTGCAGTGTGGAAACTCTCTGTACTTACAGCAGTGTGTCTATGAGGTTCAGTGTGGAAACTCTCTGTACTTATAGCAGTGTGTCTATGAGGTGCAGTGTGGAAACTCTCTGTACTTACAGCAGTGTGTCTATGAGGTGCAGTGTGGAAACTCTCTGTACTTATAGCAGTGTGTCTATGAGGTGCAGTGTGGAAACTCTCTGTACTTACAGCAGTGTGTCTATGAGGTGCAGTGTGGAAACTCTCTGTACTTACAGCAGTGTGTCTATGAGGTGCAGTGTGGAAACTCTCTGTACTTATAGCAGTGTGTCTATGAGGTGCAGTGTGGAAACTCTCTGTACTTACAGCAGTGTGTCTATGAGGTGCAGTGTGTAAACTCTCTGTACTTACAGCAGTGTGTCTATGAGGTGCAGTGTGGAAACTCTGTGTACTTACAGCAGTGTAAGTGTGTCCAGTTTAGCAGCAGAGAGCGCTCTCTCTCCTGAGTCTCCTGGGTGATTGTAGCTCAGATCCAGCTCTCTCAGGTGTGAGGGGTTTGAACGCAGAGCTGAAGCCAGAGAATCACAGCCTCTCTCTGTAACTCGACAGCCTGACAGCCTGCCGAGAGAAGGAGACCAGCTCTAAACAAACACGCCTTACAGAATCCAATACAAAACATCAGGGCTGTGGAATCAGTAAGAGTGTTATACACTTCTTATACCATGTCTTAGTTCAATACTCATTGCTGATTGGCTGAAGGGTGTGCATTATTGTCCAATAATCTTCAAAGTGACCTAATATGACCTCAGAAACAACACCCCTCAGTGTCCATTTTGTGTCCCCTGTAACACAGGAGTGATTTTGTTTCTGTTTTATTTACTTTATTCTGTCTTATTCCCGTCCCTGCAATATACATAGTTTTCATCAGTCATTAGCCCTGCGGTACCAAAGGAAACATTCAGATTTCGTCAAGGCTGCTCTGCAGAGCGGCTCATCCAATGAGCAACAATCACAGCAGAGCAGACCTGAGACTGTTACTGACCTGAGACTGTGACTGACCTGAGACTGTTACTGACCTGCGACTGTCAATGACCTGAGACTGTTACTGACCTGAGAGTGTTACTGACCTGAGACTGTTACTGACCTGCGACTGTCAATGACCTGAGACTGTTACTGACCTGAGACTGTGACTGACCTGAGAGTGTTACTGACCTGAGTTTCTTATTGACTTGAGATTGTTACTGCTTAAATATCTTTGCCCAGAGGAGAACACATGAAAGAGTAAATTACATTGCATTAAAGGCATTTGTTAGACGCTCTCATCCAGAACGACTTACAAGGCAAAGGGCATAAGGAAGGTACAAAAAGTGCAAAGATAACCCTAGAGAGGGGTAAAGTCCCAAGTGCCAAAGGTGACCAAATAGATCAGGACTCCCCTACAGACTATCTAAAGTGAAGGTTAACAACAACAACTTAGGCAGTGTGTAATTAGTGTGTTAACTTTATAATCCTCTGATCACTTAGACAGTGTGTAATTAGTGTGTTAAGTTTATAATCCTCTGATCACTTAGGCAGTGTGTAATTAGTGTGTTAACTTCATAATCCTCTGATCACTTAGGCAGTGTGTAATTAGTGTGTTAACTTTATAATCCTCTGATCACTTAGGCAGTGTGTAATTAGTGTGTTAAATTTATAATCCTCTGATCACTTACGCAGTCTTTAATGTCAAATTTTGATACATTAAATCATTTAAATCTCATCCATGGAGACAGGCAAATGTTTAATGGGATACTTATGAAAAGCCAACACTGAGCCCCAAAAATGAGCTCAGAAGTGAATCTGAATCTCACTTATACAGCCAGTGCTGATGCAGTCACAATGCTCTCCCTTTTAAGCAGCAGGGTCTTCTAAGCCACCCTGCAATGTCATGGTTGTAATTTCTGTAAATGTTAATGTGTGAAGTGAACTGTGACTCTATGTCAAACCAGAGTGACTGACACCTCTGCTCCTGTCCTGGTGCTGCTGTTGAACTCTCTCTCTGTCACAGCCCACAGTCTCCACCCCACAGCACTGCTGGGCTACAAGTGACTGCTGTACCCAGGAAGACCATTTGCATAGAGAAGACACTTTGCATTGGCAGCACATGCTTCAGTGCTCTGGGAGTGTTTATAGTCCTGTGAGTTTAACACTTGATGACTGAGAGCTGTCCTTCATGGCAACAGAACCCACAGCAACAATGACTTTTATCACCATCTTCATCTGGGCACTCGCTTTCGTAACTCAGGGGTTGCAGATTAAATTAAATTAATTCATGTACTTACCTGAATCCAGCAGGTGCCAATTGATATCAGACCAATTAGACTCACCCCAGTCTCTGCAGTTTACAGTGTGGGTCCTCCAGTCCAGCAGAGAGCGCTCTCACTCCTGAATCCTGCAGATCATTGTCTCTGAGCTCCAGATCTCTCAGCTCTGAGTGGGGAGAACGCCAGATGGAGGCCAAATCACCACAGCAGCCCTCCGTGAGATTACACCAACCCAGCCTGTGGAGAGAACACACACACTATAAACATACACCAGCCCAACCTGTGGAGAGAATACACACACTATAAATATACAGTGACCCAGCCTGTGGAGAGAATACACACACTATAAATATACACTGACCCAGCCTATGGAGAGAACACACACACTATAAATATACAGTGACCCAGCCTGTGGAGAGAATACACACACTATAAATATACACTGACCCAGCCTATGGAGAGAACACACACACTATAAATATACACTGACCCAGCCTATGGAGAGAATAACACAGGTCTACTATTATGTGTCTAACTACATTATGTATCTAACTACATTAATGAGGGCAGTTATGATGGATGTATGTTTAAATCAAGTGTACTGTGCCCCCACCTTCACCTGCTGCCACACATGACCCACCATGATACACACACACACACACACACACACTCGTGCACACACACACACAGATACATATAATATATACCAACCTAGCTTGTGAAAGAACATACACAAAATTCCAAAGTCCAACAAGGAAATTGTACAGTCATACAGTAACCCTTACAGTAATACAGTAGAGTGGCTTTGAGTGTGTTACTGCTTTTATACAATTTTTTTGCACTTAACTACAAAACTAATAAAAATATAAAAACAATTGCATGAGGAAATATGGTTTTACACATTTTTAGAGGATAGAATATGGCACATTACTCATTTTTTGTGAATGTCACATAGTATATCGGCTCATCAATTAGCATGGGTGCCAATAACTTTGGAGGTGACTACACGTTACTGACTGTAATGCAACAGCTGTGAACATGACCACCTAAGAAGAAAATAACTATTACTTCATGTGTGGCCTTTTAACTAAGATACCTTTTCTTGTGACTTTGTGCAGTCTGAATGTAATCTTGCTACTACTATATACTGGTTTGTCTGTATTGTTTTCTCACTTTGTTACGATTTGCACTTTTTACTCTGCTACTATTGTCACTTTGATCAGGGTGGTTCAGCCAGTCAGGAAACTGAAGGAAGGAACTGCAGAAATGATTTCTTACCACAAAAGTGTTTCACAGGTTTAATTTCCTTCACTGCTGCAGTTGAAGTGAACAGGAACGCTGAGGTGTAACACTAAATCCAGTCCCCTCCCACAGAGCTAATGGGTGTTACACACAGCGTATTACTGCGTCCTGTTTCTCTTTCAGCTCTTAGAGGAACACTCTCTGCTCTCTCAGTCTGGGTTCAGATTGCTGTCAGTCACAGCTAATGTACACCTCCATTAGGGTAACAGGTGTGGTGCACATGGAACATGAACAAACCTGCAGAGGAATCTGTTCCAGATGGAGAGTCCCCTGATCAGACCCTAAAACTGATATGTTACCATCACATTAAACCAAATTATGCCACAAGTGCCACATCCAGCTGTTACTGGAAGCATCAGGGCTGCTGCTGTAATTCTGGTTCTCTGTAAGTGGGTCCTTCAACCCCTGCTGTATAATGGACCTGTACTCTATATGGCAGGTGAGGACACTGCACTGAAACTGGGGGCTACAGGCAGTGCTCAGGTACAGCTAAGGCACATTTGAAGGGGGCAGCAGAGAGTCATTATGTGACATTAGCAGACAGTAAGTGCAGCTAACCACTGATAAGCTAACTGTGAACAGCACAGGGTGCTCATGTACTGTGAGTACAAGTGCAGCTACTGATAAGCAGCTGGCTAACTTACATGCTAACTGGGCATCATCTAGACAATCAAACCCCATCAGCATCATGTAGCTTCCCCTAGCTGTGCCTGAGAGCCATATAACTGCTCACAGTCTTACCTACAGCAGATACCTAACTGTGTATTACCAGCTTATGCAGCCTTCAAAGTGAATATCACTTATCAGCTGTGAAATGATTGGTGGAAGTAAGAAGCGTTGTGATTGGACAGAGGGAGTGAGTATTCTGAATGGACATTCAGCATCTGTGACCTGACACTGTACAGACTCCACAGGAACCTGTTATCCTGGTTGCTTTGTTGTGATAGAGGGGTAAGAATGGAGAGATGGGATGAGTGTAGAAAGTAAAGGAAGGATGAGGGAGAGAGGAGTAAACTGAGATAGACGGAGCTTTTTAACATTTCACTTTATAGCTCCATAATCACTAATTCTATTCTAATGGTCATATAAAAGCACACAGCACTACTCACCCCAGTGTCTGTAGTTTACAGTTGGGACTCTTCAGTCCAGCACAGAGCAGCTTCACTCCTGAATCTCCCAGGTTATTGAAGCCGAGGTCCAGCTCTCTCAGGGGTGAGTTTGGTGACTGGAGAACTGAGGCCACAATTTCACAGGACTCCTCTGTGAGGTTACCACTGACCAGTCTGTAAAGAAGAGCCAATATGTCATTATTACATCATGAAATAACAAACATTTAATATTTGAAACATATGGCTGATAGTATTCAGTGATAAAGGGCAATAGAAGGTGGTAGAGGGAGATCCTGCATACTCCAGGTGCAGCTTTGTAGTTCTGAGAATCAATCATCCTGCTGATCAAAAATCTAAAAGCTCCACAGCTGTGGTTCTGACCCGATTCTACCTGAATACTCACACTGCCCTCGTGCAGTTCTTGATCACTGGTACCAGTCTCTGATGACCTGCTGCAGATGATTTGTACTTTTTCAGGTCAAACTCATCCAGGACCTCCTCTGACATCAGTAACACATAGGCCAGAGCTGAGCATTGTTCTGGTTTCAGCTCTTCATCATAAAGTCTTCCTGATCTCATGGAAGCCTCAATTTCATGCACTAGAGAGCTGTCATTCAGTTCATTCAGGCAGTGGAGCAGATTGATTGTCCTCTCTGCTGAAGATTCCTCTCTGATCTTCTGCTTAATGTACTGGACTGTTTCCCTGATGCTCTGTGATCTGCTTCCTGTCTGTGTCATTAGTCCTCCTAAGAGAGTCTGATTGGAGTCCAGTGAGAGGCCCAGAAGGAATCGGAGGAAAAGGTCCAGGTGTCCATTCTTACTCTGTAAGGCCTGATCCACTGCACTGCTGTTTAACTCTGACAGCTTCATTCTGACACCTTGAGGCCTGGATTCTTCTGGTCTGAGTTCATTTCTGCTCTCATTTACACATGAGAGAAACACAAACAATGCAGCCAGATACTCCTGAATGCTCAGATGCACAAAGCAGTAGACTTTCCTCTGATGCAACCCAGACACCTCTTTAAAGATTTCTGTGCACACCCCAGAGTACACTGAAGCTTCACTGACATCAATGCCACTCTCTCTCAGGTCCTCTTCATAGAATATCAGATTTCCCTTTTCCAGCTGTACAAAAGCCAGCTTCCCCAGTTTCAGGATCATTTCTGTATCTGACGCTGATGTCTTTGGGTTTGTCTCATTGATGCCATGGTACTTCTGATTCTTTAAATTAGTCTGAATGAGCAGGAAATGTGTGTACATTTCAGTCAGAGTTTTGGGGAGTTTTCTACGATCTTCATTACTCAACATTCTCTCCAGAACAGTAGCAGAAATCCGACAGAAGACTGGAATGTCACACATGAGGTGAAGACTACCTGATGACTTCATGTGTGAGATGATTCTGCTGGCCAAGTTCTGATCTCTGATTCTCTTCCTGAAGTACTCCTCCTTCTGTGGGTCATTGAACCCTCGTACCTCTGTCACCTGGTGGATATACTCAGGAGGGATCTGATTGGCTGCTGCTGGTCGGGAGGTGATCCAGAGGAGAGCAGAGGGAAGCAGATTCCCCTTAATGAGGTTGGTCAGCAGCACGTCCACTGAAATTGATTTTGTAATACTATGGCAGATCTCATTATTCTGGAAATCTAGAGGAAGTCGACACTCATCCAGACCATCAAAGATGAACACAACTTTCACTTTATAATATTTAACCCTGTTGATACTTTTCAGTTGTGGAAAGAAGTGCTGGAGAAATTGCATAAGACTGATTTTTCTCTCCGTCAAATTCAGATCTTTGAAAGAAAGAGTGAAGATGAAATGAATGTCCTGATTGGCTTTTCCTTCTGCCCAGTCAAAGATGAATTTCTGCACAGAGACAGTTGAAGTGATGCCCTTTGTAAGCACAGTTCTGATGGGTTTCTCTTGTCCAGGTAAAGGTTTAAAGATGTCGTTTGTCTGTCTGACCTCATGTTCATTGTTGACCCCTCCACTTTCCCCCTTTGTAATGTATTGCTTTGTATAGATCTCATTAAGGAGGGTACGGTGGCCCTGTTGTGCCAAAACTCCAAACATGCATTCAAACTTTCTCTTTAGGTTAGTTTTCATCATCTGTCTGGCTCTTATGAATTCATCTGAAAAGAAAATACAGGAGAAATTGTTATGTTTAAAGTAAGAAAAATAGCAATGGTAAGTAAAACTTTGCCATTGAGAAATGAATGTTAGGAATAACCAATAGCACAAAGAAATTCAGAACATTAGCTTTGAAATAAGAATTAGCTTCATAAATAATTTGATAAATAATGATAAATCAATGAAGAAACAAAAAGCACTGAAACAGTCTGGACATTAGCTGTCGAATCTGTCACAGTGTGTAACTCTCCTCTCATGCTTTTTCACCCATTCCTCACATTCTGATTCCCTCTCTCTCTCTCAGAGGGGTGCAGTCAGTACCCACTGAACACCAAACTGAACATGTACACAAACACTCTGTGACTCTACATGGACTACAGTCAAATTATTTATTCAAAGGTTTCAAATGCATAAGTGCCTTTTTTGAAAAAGTTAAAAGAACACAAACACAGTGGGCCCTTGTAACACTGTATGGTTCTCCATTCTGCCATTTGTAAAAACGGGTGTGCTTAATTGATTGTGATAATGATTAAGTAAATGCTAGAGAGATAAGTTACCTCGCTCTCTATAGCGATGGGTTAAAACAGCACATCCAATGAGAGCAGCAGCAGCCAGAGGGAGAAACACAGCTAAAGACGCCTTCCAGCGAGGAACAGGGAACATCTCAGCTGAAACACACAGGACCTTTCAGTAACATCACTCATTCACACATTCAAGCATAATATTAGGCATGTATGTATGAATAATATAATAATAATTCATTAATTATCCTAACAATAAATATAAAAATATTATTAATACACATTACTGCAGATTTAATCATACTCATGAGGCATACTGTAATCCAGAAGTGATTATTTCAGCTTGATGGTAAATTTATCTTATTATTAATTATTCAGCTGACAGTACAGCATGCTTCTCACCAGTGATGTTAAATTCTGTCTCCTTCTCCAAGTTGAGCTCCTGCAGGTGAAATCTGCAGGTGACTGTGTTGGTGTCTCTGTCCTGAATAAAGACGTGTCGTCTCACAGTGTAGAGGTCATAACTGTCTCTGTGTGTCTCTGTAGCTGCAGCAGGGAGACTGTGTCCCTCACTGTCCAACCAAAGCAGGTCAGGCTGTGTAGCCCAGCCTTTAGATTCACACAGCAGGCTGACCCACCCTGCTCTGTGTGGCACCATAGAGATCACTGGCTCAGTTCCTGCAAGAGCACAAACTCAGAGATTACATCATTATCATTAACTGCCAGCTATTATTCTTTAGCCACCTTTGTGCTCATGATTTCACTCATCAGTTTCAGTGAGATTCAGTGGTTTGTCATTTGAGGGGTATTTGGGAATAATGTAAGTATGGTTTGTGCTGGGAGACAGAGTACTGACCTTTAATTTGCACTTGAACAGAAGCATCATCATACCACATCTTAGACTCAATGAAACATTTATATCGTCCCTCATCAGAGGCTCGTACTCCTGTCAGTGTGAGTGAAGCGTCTCCTCTCTTCAGCCCCTCTGGGGACAGTGCTGTCCTTCCTCTGTAAGATGGGATCTGATTCTCATTTCTAATCTCTCTCTCCAGGTAAAGATGCACCACTGAGCCTGTAGAGGGAACTCTGAACCACTCCACACGCATGTCCTCAGCACTGATGCTGGGGTTGAGGTAACAGGGCAGAACAATGTCTTCACCACCGACTGCAACAATAGGTTCAGAGGGACCAAGAACCTCAAACCTCTCTGTAGATAAACACAGAAAAGTCAGACCCTTGTTAGAACAGCGACACACGCTGACACTGCATAAGGATGGAGAGTGAAGGTGAATAACAACACAGACTGAGGCTACTGCTGGAATACAGCATAAAACAGCATTCTCCAAAAGTAATCCTGATAGATTATTAGCTATATTACGCACAGACACACTTAATATGCCAGTACTGCAATACTGCAGTCAGTGATAGTGCAGGTGTGTTAGCTGTCAGTACTGCAGTCAGTGATTGTGTAGGTGTGTTAGCTGTCATTACTGCAGTCAGTGATAGTGCAGGTGTGTTAGCTGCCAGTACTGCAGTCAGTGGTAGTGCAGGTGTGTTAGGTGTTAGCTGTCAGTACTGCAGTCAGTGATAGTATAGGTGTGCTAGCTGTCAGTACTGCAGTCACTGATAGTGTAGGTGTGTTAGCTGTCAGTACTGCAGTCAGTGATAGTGCGGGTGTGTTAGCTGTCAGTACTGCAGTCAGTGATAGTGTATGTGTGTTAGTTGTCAGTACTGCAGTCAGTGATAGTGCAGGTGTGTTGGCTGTCAGTACTGCAGTCACTGATTGTGTGGTGTGTTAGCTGTCAGTACTGCAGTCAGTGATAGTGTAGGTGTGTTAGCTGTCAGTACTGCAGTCACTGATAGTGTAGGTGTGTTAGCTGTCAGTACTGCAGTTGTGACACATCAGTTTGTAACCCTTGAATCCTGTTTTTAAATGCTTTATTGTAATATAATCAGGTGACAGTGAATTTAATGAGCCATCACAGGAGACCAGCCATCGGCTTATGTTTATTATATTATGTATTCTGTCAGATTAACCCCCCCCCCCCCCCCCCACTCTTATCTAAAATATGACACCTGTATGAAAGGGCCACAGGTGGCAGAAACCTCAAGCTGAGTTTGAGAGACAATCTGTGTGTTTTTCTGCACCATCTCCCCAAACACTCCACAGACGGCCCGGAGACTGACGGCACCCCGGAAGAACACAAGCAAGGCCATAAATCAGACGAGACCACACCCCTACAACTGGTGACACAGATCACTATTGGTCCTCTGACCTGTCCGTTTCTGCTGTCTCTGGACTCTGATACCCAATCAGGAGAGGGAGCAGGTGTGGTATATATAGGGCAGCAGTTCACCACCCACTCCAGGGTAGATTAAGCAGGTTGAAACCCTGTCTTCCAGTGTAGCATTTATGGTGTGTGTCTGTGCCTGTGTGAGTATTTGTTTACTGCTCATTGTTGGGGTGCAAGTCTTAATACCCAGGGGATCTGTGTTTCTGTACAGAGTTTATTTCAAAGATTATTATCTGTCATTGTCCATGTCCTTGTCGCTCTATGACATTTGTATTTATGTTATAGTTTAATTTGCCTTTGTATTCATTATGTTTATATTTGTATGTGATTGTCAGTAATTGTGTATATTTTATCCACTCTCAGAAACCACATCTGTTTATACCTGGTTGCATCTATTCACATCTGTTCACACCTACTCTATGTATCACCCTGGACTGTGCTTGTGTTGTGTGTGTGTGCAAATAAAACTTGAAACTGGAAACTTGGACTCCTGCGTATCCTGATTGATACCCCACAGTGACAGCAAGATCCCTACTCAGCGCTAGAAGCTTCTACACTCTCCTTCCCTATTTTTCAACACCCCTGGGGGTTTGTCAGTATTTCTTGGGTGTAACACAGTCAGTAATCGTACAGGTGAAGATGTACCTGGTCTGGAGACAGAGATCTGATGGAAGAGCAGGAGAATCAAACACAAACACTCTGACATGGTGAACTTCATCACTGAAAGAAAGACTGTTACAAGTTAAAGATTAGACACCTAATTTTAGTAAATGTATAGGTAGATAAACGTTTCTCCTCTTTCACCTAGTTTCCTCCCTCCCTTAAATATCCCGGCATTGAAGGGAGGGAGGAGATGAGATGTAGTTTAGGAAACAGATACATTATTTGACTATTGGGACGCACCCATGTTGTAACGGTTCAATCTGCTTCCTTTCTCGAATTCGCGTCAAATGATTGCATGATTTCTGCCGCTGTTGCCGTTGCTCATTTTACAACCATTTTCAGAAGCGAATCTCAAAACAACATTGTATAGTTACAAAAACCTGTCCAAAGGGTCCAAACTGTTTGAATTAGTTAAAAAGACTGAAGAATTCTCAAAAGTATAATGAAACTGTGCAGTATGTTACATTTTTTCACATTTATAAAGTAACTCTCTGGTGAGAAAATCTAACTGCCGCAAGCCTCATAAAAAATGACTTACCGAACCTTCAACGCAGGACATAAAGGTTGGGTGTGTTTATGCAGTGATGTTTATGTTACCCACAGTCCTGGGAAATATTCATTTATTCCCAAGAATGTCCAGGATTTCAGTCAGTCCAGATCCTGAGCCTTGTCGTGAGATATCACACTCCCTGCGAATGTAACACCGCACACGCACACCTGAATCATTCTCACTCCAACTTTCACAAATACCTTTGGATTCACTCCTGTCTCCACTGCACTCCCCAATAGCCTGGTTACATGTTTCTTTCAGCTCTCTGTTTTATTCTGTTTTACTCCATTCTCCTCTGTCTTTAAAATGGCGTTTGAGATAAAAGCTTACTTTTGCTTTCGCTTCAGATTCAATGGCAATGACTGGCTGGCTGCCAATAAAGAAAACTTTCTGAGTAGTAGTGTATGACAAGGGAGATAAATTATGCAGACAACAAGTGATATGCACATACAAAATATGATATGCACATCTGAAATCCATGTCTATTACCGAAGTAATAATTTAGTGTTTTCTTGTGAAATGCAGTTACAGCATTGGCATCTTAGAAAACAGAAATAAATATATGCATAAAACATTCATTGTACTATCAATAAATGGTAAAGAAGAAATATTGAGCAGAATAATGAGCTGGCATTCTCAGTAGTTTTTTTATGATTTCATTCTGTGTTGTGTCAAGTTATGACGATTTTTATGTCCAGCAGGGACATGAGATAGCAGTCTTACACTCTCAGAAACTCTCAATAACCATTTTCCTCCTTTTGCGTCACTAAATGTTTTTTTCACTGCCATCTACTGGTCAAAGTATCCAATAGCAAATACAAATGAGTGAAAAGTACTTCCTTTAGAAACACAAAAAATAAAATGTATGATTTCTTGTTAATCCTGTACACTCTTTTCCAAATTCAGACAAGCCTTCAGGCAACCCCCCTTCTCATTGGCTGTTCTGAGTGATGTCAGAGCTGAGCAACAGCTTTGCACGTGGGATGGACTTCCTGTTCTCATTGAGCCAATCAGGACTGACTGATCTGCTGCATTCAAGGTCTCAGCACATTCAGCAGAACAGTGGGCTGTGTTTTGAGTTTGAGATTAATTCTTTGGATGACATTTGCAACAAGTCATCAGGTTGTATTTTACCTGTTCTTCACCTCTGAGGAGAGTTATGCAGAAAGGCAGAGTCTTATTTTACAGCCAACATCACTGCACTCTTTTATTTTTTTAAAGGGAGAGTGGCCAAGCCACCTTCCTTATGCATTTTCTTTAAGACAGTGGGAAGGCTGAGAGGGTTGACAGAGAAGAGGAGGCACAAATGGAAGGGCTGGAGCCAGGACTCAAACGCTGGTCCCCAGGGATCAACATGTGGTTGGGACGGCTGCTCAGCAGCTGAGCTCACTGATCTGCCCAGCTGTTCCTTTTTTGTAATGCCAAGACAGCATTACACGGTCACTGGAAGTAATCAAGTCTTAATGTTTGAGGACAGATTGCATGGAGCAGTAAGGGGGTCTGCTCCCTCTATGTAAATCAGTGATGAGTTCTCTTGAGTTTGCCTCTATAACTCCTCAGTGGTGGAGG
>JAFBMS010000145.1:0-120000 GCA_019788955.1 Albula glossodonta
CCCACTCTGTTACAGTCCCCTCTACACCCCCCTCCCACTCTGTTAAAGTCCCCTCTACACCCCCTCCCACCCTGTTACAGTCCCCTCTACACTCCCCTCTCACTCTGTTACAGTCCCCTCTACACCCCCCTCCCACTCTGTTACAGTCCCCTCTACACCCCCTCCCACTCTGTTAGAGTCCCCTCTACACCCCCTCCCACTCTGTTACAGTCCCCTCTACACCCCCCTCCCATTCTGTTACAGTCCCCTCTACACTCCTCCCACTCTGTTACAGTCCCCTCTACACCCCCTCCCACTCTGCTACAGTCCCCTCTACACCCCCCTCCCACTCTGTTACAGTCCCCTCTACACCCCCCTCCCACTCTGTTACAGTCCCCTCTACACCCCCTCCCACTCTGTTACAGTCCCCTCTACACCCCCCCCCCCCTCTGTTACAGTCCCCTCTACACCCCCCTCCCACTCTGTTACAGTCCCCTCTACACCCCCCTCCCACCCTGTTACAGTCCCCTCTACACCCCCTCCCACTCTGTTACAGTCCCCTCTACACCCCCTCCCACTCTGTTACAGTCCCCTCTACACCCCCCTCCCACTCTGTTACAGTCCCCCTTCACACACACACACACACGTGTACATACACTTTAGTCCCAAACCCACTTACCCATGCATGTTTCTGTGGTGATATTGTACTGGTTAGTGTGGCCAGTGTGACAGTTACAGCCATAGGTTATTTTTCCATTGTAACAGTTTCCATGGAGACCACACACTCCAGGGCGGCTTTCGCAGACTGGGAGAGACAGAGAGGAAGAGGAGGAGGAAGAGGCAGTCGGAGCAATTGCAGAGTACAATGAAGGTGTCATATCTACAGTCCAGAGAACATCTGCCCATCTTCTGGGAAGTCATGTTCTTCCAGAAAATCACAGGTATCTGATCGAGTATTCGCTCACAACGTGAGGCGGAAATATAAAAGTTTTACAACATAGAAGTACTGCAATGTATTTGTTCCACCTGCGCTCTGAGCCAGGTGATTTCACTAGTGAAACTCCTCCACCTGGCTGAGGTGTTATGCTTAATAGAATCAGTTGGTTTAGTGAATGGGTGGAACCAATACATGGCAGTACTTCCACTTTCTGAGGCTGAGGTTTTCCATCTCTGCGCTTGGAAAAGTGTATATCCACGTCTTTAAGTGTGTGTGGGGCTTGTTACAGCCTTAGTGTGTGTGTGTATGTGTGTGTGTGTGTGTGTGTGTGTGTGCGTGTGTGTTTGAGAGAGAGTGCAGCAGGTATGTACCTGAACACAAGCTGTTTTGGGCTGAGCTTAGTTCCGTCAGTACTGAGATGCAGGTCCAGTTCCAGCTCCAGCCCAGTCCGATCAGCTCCACAGACACAGAGGCCGAGCTGTTGCTGTTGCTGGCAGGAGTGGCCTCTATGTAGCAGCCAATCAGAGTGCACAGCAGGGCTGGATCTGCCCCCTGGCTCTCACAGACGTCCCATTCCACGCTGATATTGGCCTGTGTGGGTCCACTGGCCATACCCACCACCCAAACCTCACCTGTGAAACAGACAGCGCACTCATGGAGCTTCACTCATTACACACACAGCACTAAAGGGAACAATAACTCATGTAATTAAATATGGAAAATGCTCACCATTTAAGACATACGTCTCAGATGCCCCCACTGGAATGACAAGAACACTTATTTTATACATTTGGCTTTTGTGTGTTCAGTAGATGATGGGTGTGATGGTTATCTTTGTATTTAAGGATAGACACTTATAAAACTGCTATTCTCTGTCGAAAGGATTGATTTGGTGTTGGGAGAGACATAATGAATTAAGCACTTTTCGATGCTAATGCCCTTATTTAATGGTCCTCCTGGATTGTTTTCTCATTGGAATAAAGGGTAAAATGAGTGAGAAGGAAACCACAGAACGGTGGACGCTCTGTATTGTGAAGCAAAGTATTCAGAGAGTGATGGTTTGGGCTGGTTTGAGAGCTCAAGGCCTTAATGTATTCCTCACTGAACCTGAAGCAGAATCATTCCACACCTGAAAACCTCACTGCCATGCGTTCAAAAGAGCAGTAACATCAGCAGAAAACAGTGGCCCAAAAACTGTGTGTGTGTGCCTGTGTGTGGTTACATATTACGTCTGGATGAGTGACTGCATTTAGAAAGGTAACAGACTCACCAATTCCCCATGACTGTGCATCTAACAGGAGCAGGGCTCCCCCTGGAGGAGAGGAAGAGTATTACTGGCAGAGCCTCTCGCACCCACACTTGGATTAAGCTTCAGTTAAACTGCACAGTGTGATGAATTAACAATGAGCCTGATAATGATTTTATTCCTGTACAGCCTCACTAGCAGAGAGCTCTTAAACTCAGGCGAGATGGTGATGCACCCACAGGTGAGGAATTTAGTTTTCAACCTGTCCAGATTGTTATAGTTTTGAAAATGATATCAATACGAGAGATAAAGCATCTAATGAGAGCTTATAAGATTTGTCTCAATCAGTCAGCTCAAGAAAATCAATCAGAAAGCCACCCAGATAGATAGTGCTGGTTATTTGCCAAGTTGCCAAAAACATACGGCATGGCAAGTGCAAGTTATCTCAACTCATGCCCTCAACAGGTAGTTATTTTCATTTAATGTTGTTATCGTCCTCTCCCTTCGCTCAAACTTGCTGGAATGTGGCCTACAGTAACTGTAATATTATTTATCTCACTTGTCAGGTACTTTTTTTTTCGGTTACCCCTGTTGATAAGAATTTAAAATTCAATTCAGATTCAACAAAGCTTAGTTACCTTTAAAAATGAGCACATTTTCAAAGGCCATTTTCAAATGGCCACATGGTAAACTCACTGTGTTATAATAAAACACAAAGTTTTCATCAAATAAATGAATAAATCTTTCAAATAAACAGGTTTTGAGAATATAAATTAGGGGGGTTGTTGACTTGAAATGTAACAGTTTAAATAGTTCAGGGTGATTCAGGTTCATAAATCGTAAACAAACAGGCCCTATTTGCTTATTTGCATTCAGAGAGCTGGCCAGCACCAGGGCAGGTCTGTAGGCAAATCTCTTTCCAGGAGCAGTTATTTACATGATCCTCAATTTGGTCAGGAGTTTTTATTCAGTAATTTTTGCATTGGGTCATATTTATACATCTTATTTCCATTGTGAGGACACCATATTTATCTTCTGTGTTCAGGGACAGTGAGAGAGAATTGTAACAATATCCATACAGGAAAAGCACTGTTCATTTGCATAGGCAAAAAGTAGCTGACATGAAAATATCATTTTTACCATGCAGTACAGCTTTATGAGAGAAATCACAAGTAGCACAGAGAAGCGTATCTCTTGGCACAGAAGATTCTGCTGGTTTTTCCAGCTTCTTGTTCATTTCATGCAGGACATCGTGAAAGTGTGGATTTTATGACAGTGATGGTGTATCACTGATAACCCCCCCCACACACACACATACACATACACACACACACACACACACACACACTCACACACTCACTCACACTCACACACACTCACACACTCACACACACACTCACACACACACACACACACACACACACACTCACACACACACACACACTCACACACTCACACACTCACACACACACACACACACTCACACACTCACACACTCACACACACTCACACACTCACACACACACACACACACACACACACACACACACACACACACACACACACACACACACACACACACACACACACACACACACACACACACACACACACACACACACACACACACACACACACACACACACACACACACACACACACTCACACACTCACACACACACACTCACACACTCACACACTCACACACACACACACACTCTCACACACGCTCACACACACACACACACACACTCACACACACACACATACACATACACACACTCACACACCTACACACACTCACACTACACTCACACACACACACACACACACACACACACACACACTCACACACACACACATACACACTCACACTCACACACACACACACACACACACACATACACACACATACACCCTCACACACACACACACACTCACACTCAGGATCTGTTTTTCTATTCAGCTGATAATGCATGAGGTTAGATATGGATAGATGAAACCTGATCCCAGATCAGAACTCTGGGCAGCATTACTGAAACGGCTCTGAGCAGCATTACTGAAAGGTCTCTGGGCTTATGTTAGCTGACCAAACATGTTAAATTAAGACATCTTTGTGGACCAGTTATTAGTTTATAATAATATGCAAGCAGAAATATCAGTTCGCGGTTAGAAGTTGATAATAATAAGCAGTTATTAGTTTATAATAATAAGCAGTTTTTAGTTTAAAATAATACGCAGTTATTTGTTTACAATAAGAAGCAGTTATTAGTTTATAATAATAAGCACACAGGAATATCAACAGAAAAAGTGAAAAGTGGTGAAACTCACAGAGAAAGGAGGAGAAGAGGATGTCTCTCATGATGAACTGGTGTGGCTGTCAGTAGGACATGGAGAGCGCTCTTAACTGGAGCAGGAGAACACAGTAGTGGGGGGAGGGGGGGGGGGCAGGGTCACACCTGCCTCTCTGTCTCTGATAGAGCATTGTAGTTTGACATGAGATCAACAAGCAACATCAAATTGTAATTTAGTAATTAGGCAAATATATCTTTAAACCACAGTCAAACATAAACACAACAAATTTTAAATTGTCATCGCTAACTTTGTCAATACAACAACTACAAGAGTACAAGATACAAGAGTAGCGATGGCATTAGAGGGACAATGGTGGATGACAGAAAAAGCGACTTTATGTTTTACTGCCAGAGAGATCCAGAACACTGGTCCCCAGAGTGCCAAGACAATATGGCTACATTTATTATTATTATGTATTATTATTGTTATATTATTATTCCTGGTTCTTCCGAAAGTATCTCCTTCTACAGTTTTTAAGCTAGACATACCAAACTTGGCCATCAGAGCCATGAATATACTGGTCAGGTTGCTTGTATTTTTCTGATCTATACGATTTATGCTTTTTAAATTTTGAAGACTTAGAAAACAGCCTCCATTGACTTAACATTGGTGGAATGTCGGGCATGCTAATGTAGCAAAAGTTACTAAGAAACAATTATTACTGCCGCTGCTAGACAAATGGATTTTATGTATCACTATCTGAACTGTATGAACTACTTCAGCAGTAAGGATTTATAGTCCTAACGGTGAAGACACTTGGTGTAACTGCACCGCCAGCGCCCCTTGCACGGCCTGCAACCCCCTATTTCCGTTTCCATCGGCAATATGACGTTTCACCCCCTTATTTGTTATAACGCTGTCACATGATCACATATGACTATGGACAGTTATGCACGTGCGTACATTGAAATACAATTAATAAAGTTAATTGCTTTGTTAGCCCATGAGCTATCGGTGGGTAACTGGCTACCTAGAAGTTGCGAATTACAGCTAGGTAACATTAGCTTGCTAGGTTGATGCACAGATAACACACCTAACAAAGCAATTATGACAGTGTAAAGTTCGGCAAATGTTACTATCATACATCATTTTCAACTCAGTTATTGTGAGTAAGAAAATATAACGCTAAGTATGACTGTAAGTATATCATTTTATCACTAAGAAATAACCAAGTAACCAATGGCCTAGCAACAATTAGGTAGCCAGCAGTAGTTTAATTAGATTGCTAGCAAGTAACTATCTGATGTTGATACACTTAAGCAGTGAAGTGATTAAGCCTACATTATTTATGCAAGTTAAGTAAAGAAATATAGGCTATGTGAGGGGTATGTAAAATAAATATCGAGTTGTGCATCAATGTAGATACTGGCTCATGAAAATACTTCCAAGCCATGTTAACACGTCAATTTTCAACGTCTTTAGGCTTTTGGACCATTGAGGCCTCCATGCTATTGGTTGGCGTGAACATACCCACCCATTTTTGACGCAGGAGCCACGTACCCACCCATTTTTGACGCAGGAGCCACGTACCCACCCATTTTTGACGCAGGAGCCACGTACCCACCCATTTTTGACGCAGGAGCCACGTACCCACCCATTTTTGACGCAGGAGCCACGTACCCACCCATTTTTGACGCAGGAGCCACGTACCCACCCATTTCTGACGCAGGAGCCACGTACCCACCCATTTTTGACGCAGGAGCCACGTACCCACCCATTTTTGACGCAGGAGCCACGTATCCACCCATTTTTGATGCAGGAGCCACGTACCCACCCATTTTTGACGCAGGAGCCACGTACCCACCCATTTTTGATGCAGGAGCCACGTACCCACCCATTTTTGACGCAGGAGCCACGTACCCACCCATTTTTGACACAGGAGCCACGTACCCACCCATTTTTGACGCAGGAGCCACGTACCCACCCATTTTTGATGCAGGAGCCACGTACCCACCCATTTTTGACGCAGGAGCCACGTACCCACCCATTTTTGACGCAGGAGCCACGTACCCACCCATTTTTGATGCAGGAGCCACATACCCACCCCTTTTTTGACGCAGGAGTCACGTACCCACCCATTTTTTTGACGTAGGGGCTGCGTTGGGCTGTACGTATCCTATGTTTTGATCATGTGGGCTCTTGCTTCTGTCTCCATAGCCCTGAAAGGTGATATTTTTTATTTTTGCTCACAAGATAATTATATTGTGAGAACACATTATTATCTTGTTCGCATAAGGTTATAACTTGTGCACACAAAAAAAAAATATCACCTTTCGGGACTTTAAGGGCTATGTACGCAGCACTGCAAGAAGTTTTAATCATTATTGTTTGCTTATCAATGTTCTTTGTATGCATGGTCATTGTGTCCATTTTCAGTCCTCATCTGCTTGAGTTAGGTTATAATATTAGGAGGGGAGCTCTGGGAGGATTATTGCAGGCAGCTGAAGCCCACTAGCCAAGGCTTGGGATTTCATTTCACCGCCCTGTGTGGAGTTCATGGCTTGCTGTAGCCTATATTTGCATTTATTATGTGTTTGGATTGTGAATGAGTGTTGTGCTTATCCTTTACTACCTGACTTGTGATTCAACTGCTGGCAGTTGATAGAATCAGTAGTTGGCCATTTATCGTGGCAATTATTTATTAAGGCTCTTCCGCGGGTGGGTCGATCCCCACATCACTACTAGTCAGGGATTTACTTCATACATACCAACATATGTTCTTCAGCCGACAAGACAAGCCGAGCATGCCTAACTATTCACTCTCATCATTCACCCCTCATTAAAGGGAGAAAGTTACGCATTGCTGCTGGGGAACAGGGATGAATGCAGACACCAAACACACTGACCCCAGTGCAGACACCAATCACACTGACCCCAGTGCAGACACCATTCACACTGACCCCAGTGCAGACACCAATCACACTGACCCCAGTGCAGACAACAAACACACTGACCCCAGTGCAGACACCAAACACACTGACCCCAGTGCAGACACCAATCACACTGACCCCAGTGCAGACACCAATCACACTGACCCCAGTGCAGACACCAAACACACTGACCCCAGTGCAGACACCAATCACACTGACCCCAATGCAGACAACAAACGCACTGACCCCAGTGCAGACACCAATCACACTGACCCCAGTGCAGACACCACACATACTGACCCCAGTGCAGACACCAAACATACTGACCCCAGTGTAGACACCAAACATACTAACCCCAGTGCAGACACCAAACACACTGACCCCAGTGCAGACACCAAACATACTGACCCCAGTGTAGACACCAAACATACTAACCCCAGTGCAGACAACAAACGCACTGACCCCAGTGCAGACACCAATCACACTGACCCCAGTGCAGACACCAAACACACTGACCCCAGTGCAGACATCAATCACACTGACCCCAGTGCAGACACCACACATACTGACCCCAGTGCAGACACCAATCACACTGACCCCAGTGCAGACACCAAACATACTGACCCCAGTGCAGACACCAAACACACTGACCCCAGTGCAGACACCAAACACACTGACCCCAGTGCAGACATCAATCACACTGACCCCAGTGCAGACACCACACATACTGACCCCAGTGCAGACACCAATCACACTGACCCCAATGCAGACACCAAACACACCGACCCCAGTGCAGACACCAAACGCACTGACCCCAGTGCAGACACCAATCACACTGACCCCAATGCAGACACCAAACACACTGACCCCAGTGCAGACACCAAACACACTGACCCCAGTGCAGACACCAATCACACTGACCCCAGTGCAGACACCAAACACACTGACCCCAGTGCAGACACCAATCACACTGACCCCAATGCAGACACCAAACACACTGACCCCAATGCAGACACCAAACACACTGACCCCAAGCACAGACACCAAACACACTGACCCTAGTGCAGACACCAAACACACTGACCCCAGTGCAGACACCAAACATACTGACCCCAGTGCAGACACCAAACACACTGACCCCAGTGCAGACACCAAACACACTGACCCCAATGCAGACACCAAACACACTGGCCCAGTGCAGAGCAGTGCGAGTGGATTCTTAATATCTGCACCTTGCAGACAGATCTGTACAGATTCAGGGTTTAAAGATGGAGTTTGGAAATGAATGATGAATGGTCTTCTCCACATTCATTAAAGATTGATTTTGAATGGAAATATTGAGCTCAAACTTTAGTTACATAGCCACCAGAGCGTGTGAGCGGAGTTGAGAAAATACAAACTCCTATGCGTGTGCTCTGCTCCATTTCCCCCTTTCTTACCTCTGCTCCGCTCCGTTACTGTTCCCCGCTCCCAGGAGGAAAAAAACTCACTCCAAACTCGCTCTTTTTTCTGCTCATCAGCCAAAAAACTGTGGTGTTTTGAATATAATTATTTCAATAATCTGGGCAGCTCACGCTATTTATTCACCACAACAGGTAAAGATGATAGCCTAAACAAATGCGTTTTGTGTCAATGTTCAACAAAGGGATTATTATCCAAAAATTATGGAAAGTCTCTATTTTAAATTGAAATAACAAGGAATAGGCCTACAATAAAAATACTCAGAAGTGTATGTCATGCACATGTTATCTAAAGAAAACATTATGTATTATATGTATAGGGACAATTACTGAAGGAAAACAGGAAAATATGAGGTGAAGGTTATCTCCCTTATGCATTTAGGACATGGGAAAGGAAGGAATCATGGGAACGGTGAACCTTTGCCCAATAATAGTCTGCTTTAATTAATAAAATCACTGCAGGTGGTCAAAGTGGGGATTTGAACATTTAATACCAAATGCCAAGGAATATGCCACATATATCTATCTATCTGGGCATTGATGCTGCTTAGATAATGCAACATCGTGAGGCGCATGGAGTGAATTTGAGTGGGTAGGAGTGATATCTGTTCAAGTATCTGCTCTTGCATAGCCTATGTCAATGATTCATGTGCGCTCCTCGCTCAGGTTAAATTACTGGGGCTCTGCTCCGTGCTCTACTCCGACTCCGCTATGATCACAGGCTCTGCCAGTCCCTGTAATGATTGGGTTAGGTACGGTTTCCCTGGTGATAGGACAGGCCGTGGGGGTTAGGGTGGAGCAGAATGCTGGTGATAGGACAGGCCGTGCAGGTTAGGGTGGAGCAGAATGCTGGTGATAGGACAGGCCGTGCAGGTTAGGGTGGAGCAGAATGCTGGTGATAGGACAGGCCGTGCAGGTTAGGGTGGAGCAGAATGCTGGTGATAGGACAGGCCATGCAGGTTAGGGTGGAGCAGAATGCTGGTGATAGGACAGGCCGTGCAGGTTAGGGTGGAGCAGAATGCTGGTGATAGGACAGGCCGTGCAGGTTAGGGTGGAGCAGAATGCTGGTGATAGGACAGGCCATGCAGGTTAGGGTGGAGCAGAATGCTGGTGATAGGACAGGCCGTGCAGGTTAGGGTGGAGCAGAATGCTGGTGATAGGACAGGCCGTGCAGGTTAGGGTGGAGCAGAATGCTAGTGATAGGACAGGCCGTGCAGGTTAGGCTGGAGCAGAATGCTGGTGATAGGACAGGCCGTGCAGGTTAGGGTTGAGCAGAATGCTGGTGATAGCACAGGCCGTGCAGGTTAGGGTGGAGCAGAATGCTGGTGATAGGACAGGCCGTGCAGGTTACGGTGGAGCAGAATGCTGGTGATAGGACAGGCCGTGCAGGTTAGGGTAGAGCAGAATGCTGGTGATAGCACAGGCCGTGCAGGTTAGGGTGGAGCAGAATGCTGGTGATAGGACAGGCCGTGCAGGTTAGGGTGGAGCAGAATGCTGGTGATAGGACAGGCCGTGCAGGTTAGGGTGGAGCAGAATGCTGGTGATAGCACAGGCCGTGCAGGTTAGGGTGGAGCAGAATGCTGGTGATAGGACAGGCCGTGCAGGTTACGGTGGAGCAGAATGCTGGTGATAGGACAGGCCATGCAGGTTAGGGTGGAGCAGAATGCTGGTGATAGGACAGGCCGTGCAGGTTAGGGTGGAGCAGAATGCTGGTGATAGGACAGGCCATGCAGGTTAGGGTGGAGCAGAATGCTGGTGATAGGACAGGCCATGCAGGTTAGGGTGGAGCAGAATGCTAGTGATAGAACAGGCCATGCAGGTTAGGGTGGAGCAGAATGCTGGTGATAGGACAGGCCATGCAGGTTAGGGTGGAGCAGAATGCTAGTGATAGAAAAGGCCATGCAGGTTAGGGTGGAGCAGAATGCTGGTGATAGGACAGGCCATGCAGGTTAGGGTGGAGCAGAATGCTAGTGATAGAACAGGCCATGCAGGTTAGGGTGGAGCAGAATGCTGGTGATAGGACAGGCCGTGCAGGTTAGGGTGGAGCAGAATGCTGGTGATAGAACAGGCCGTGCAGGTTAGGGTGGAGCAGAATGCTGGTGATAGGACAGGCCATGCAGGTTAGGGTGGAGCAGAATGCTGGTGATAGGACAGGCCGTGCAGGTTAGGGTGGAGCAGAATGCTGGTGATAGGACAGGCCGTGCAGGTTAGGGTGGAGCAGAATGCTGGTGATAGGACAGGCCGTGCAGGTTAGGGTGGAGCAGAATGCTGGTGATAGAACAGGCCGTGCAGGTTAGGGTGGAGCAGAATGCTGGTGATAGGACAGGCCGTGCAGGTTAGGGTGGAGCAGAATGCTGGTGATAGGACAGGCCGTGCAGGTTAGGGTGGAGCAGAATGCTGGTGATAGGACAGGCCGTGCAGGTTAGGCTGGAGCAGAATGCTGGTGATAGGACAGGCCGTGCAGGTTAGGGTGGAGCAGAATGCTGGTGATAGGACAGGCCGTGCAGGTTAGGCTGGAGCAGAATGCTGGTGATAGGACAGGCCGTGCAGGTTAGGGTGGAGCAGAGTGCGGTAAATCACCTGCTGAACTCCTAACCCATACTCTCACTGTAAAGCTTGAATCATCTATCTGACTGTCACTTTGCATGGTTTTAAAATTGGTTTTATATAGATGTTTGAAAATTTTGCTGCAACACAGATTAAATATTGAAATGGCAGGTTTGAGAACTTCACTGGCCAGTGTGTAAACCCATGGCATGTTGCCTGTTTTGACCCTTCTGGCATGCCGTTCTGTGGAAGCAAATGATTTTCCAGATACCAAAACACATGCAGATTAAACATCATTTTATTTCAATGTATAACAGACACACCCACCTCACATAACCCAGGAAAGAGAAAAGTGGAGCACAGACCCCACCCATTTCATACAGTAATATTAATTTATGACATGTAAAAAATTAACTGTCAGCTCACAGAGGACCAGATGCTAAAATCCATTCTCAATACAGCTCAGTACAAAGTAAAATTGATAAAAAATGAATCAATACCACATGACCAATTAATAAATACAAAACCTGAAATGAATAAAACAAATCTACATTCTCAAAGAGCAGGTACCCAGCTGCCCTGACTCAAAACCCTCTTATGAAAGGTAAGCTACCCCTATAAACTCAGGAACTGTCATGGAGCAAGCTGCCTGTACACATTGACCTGATTACTGATCCTGTATGTCCTAATCGTAGCATTGAGAGCTGGCTGCTAATTAATGTGTCTGAAGATGATTCACCCGACTGCTGCATGACTTCATTTCTTCTTTCATTGATGAAAATAATTGTGCACCACTGTGGTCATGTTATTGATAATTTGTACACAGTTTTTGGAGTGTTGTCTTTATACTGGCCACTTAATTTTAACTGCAGATCAGGAGTTTTGTATTTTTAAAGGCATATAAAGAATCAAAAAAACATTGAATAAAAAGCTGACTGGTGTTCCAGCCGACTGGTGTTCTGAAGAAGGCAGATCCTGGTGGACTCAGCGCTGAGAAAAGAAAGGAGAAAAGAGCAGAACACTCAGCATGAGGGACCAGAGCCAGAGAAATAACTGGACCTGACTCACTGAACTGGGAAGTAAAATACTGTTACACTACAGGAACATGGATACAGCCCCTTCCCCATTAATGTACCGTTACTACACTACAGGAACATGGATACAGCCCCATCCCCATTAATGTACTGTTATACTACAGGAACATGGATACAGCCCCATCCCCATTAATGTACTGTTACACTACAGAAACATGGATACAACCCCTTCCTCATTCATGTACTGTTACACTACAGGAACATGGATACAGCCCCTTCCCCATTAATGTACTGTTACTACACTACAGGAACATGGATACAGCCCCTTCCCCATTAATGTACTGTTACACTACAGGAATATGGATACTGCCCCTTCCCCATTAATGTACTGTTACACTACAGGAACATGGATACAGCCCCTTCCCCATTAATGTACTGTTACTACACTACAGGAACATGGAAACAGCTCCTTCCCCATTAATGTACTGTTACACTACAGGAATATGGATACTGCCCCTTCCCCATTAATGTACTGTTACACTACAGGAATATGGATACTGCCCCTTCCCCATTAATGTACTGTAATACTACAGGAACATGGATACAGCCCCTTCCCCATTAATGTACTGTTACACTACAGGAACATGGATACAGCCCCTTCCCCATTAATGTACTGTTACACTACAGGAACATGGATACAGCCCCTTCCCCATTAATGTACTGTTACACAGCCCCATCCCCATTAATGTACTGTTACACTACAGGAACATGGATACAGCCCCATCCCCATAAATGTACTGTTACACTACAGGAACATGGATACAACCCCTTCCCCATTAATGTACTGTTACTGCACTACAGGAACATGGATACAGCCCCTTCACCATTGATGTACTGTTACACTACAGGAACATGGATACAGCCCCTTCCCCATTAATGTACTGTTACACTACAGGAACATGGATACAGTCCCTTCCCCATTAATATACTGTTACACTACAGGAACATGGATACAACCCCTTCCCCATTAATGTACTGTTACTACACTACAGGAACATGGATACAGCCCCTTCCCCATTAATGTACTGTTACACTACAGGAACATGGATACAGCCCCTTCCCCATTAATGTACTGTTACACTACAGGAACATGGATACAGCCCCTTCCCCATTAATGTACTGTTACACTACAGGAATATGGATACAGCCCCTTCCCCATTAATGTACTGTTACACTACAGGAACATGGATACAGCCCCTTCCCCATTAATGTACTGTTACACTACAGGAACATGGATACAGCTCCTTCCCCATTAATGTACTGTTACTACACTACAGGAACATGGATACAGCCCCTTCCCCATTAATGTACTGTTACACTACAGGAATATGGATACAGCCCCTTCCCCATTAATGTACTGTTACACTACAGGAACATGGATACAGCCCCTTCCCCATTAATGTACTGTTACACTACAGGAACATGGATACAGCCCCATCCCCATTAATGTACTGTTACACTACAGGAACATGGATACAACCCCTTCCCCAGAGTGTTGTGGTTTCACTCACTGTGAAGCTCTGGGAAGAGGATTTAACAGAGCTGGAGGAGGAGTCACTGGAGCCACTGAATCTCTTCCACCAAGTCCTGTACTGAGCTCTCACCTGAAACACGCACACACATGCGCACACACGCGCGCACGTACATGCACACACACACACACATGCACACACAAGCGCACACGTACACACACACAGATACACACACACACACTCTTTCTGAGCCCTCACTGGATGATATACAGGTAAGATGCCTTAGGTGAGGTACAGGTGTGATGATATAAGTGAGACAGAGGTAGGACGTTGTGGGGGATATACAGGTAAGATGCTGTAGGTTAGATGCAGGTTGGATGTTGTGGGTTAGATACAGGTTATCTGCTGTAGGTTAAACACAGGTGAGATTCTTGTAAGGCTGAAGGTAGAGGTGTGAGAGTGGGAAAGTTGGAGTCTCACCTCTTTGTTGAGGACACAGTGCACCAGGAAGATGAAGGTGCCCTGCTGGGAGACGGACAGTATGAAGAGATACTCCAGCATCTTGTTGTTTTTCACAAAGAAGCCCAGAACCCAGGGGCAACCGAGGATAACGAACTGCACCAGAGCTTTGAACACCATCACCCTTAAGAGAGAGAAAAGAAAGACGGAGAAATATTACATATAAAGCTACGGGGAAGAGAGCCGGTCTGAGGGGGTGGGTGGATTTAGGATGGAATGGCCCATATATTTGTCCTCTTCCTGTTCCCTGCTGCTGTCCACATCTGTGTATCCTTTTCAATTTCTATCACTGTCCTCGTCTCTGTCGCTTTTCTCTTACTTGTATGTGTCTGATCTTTCCTGTACCTGTGCTCTCTTACCTGGTGTCTCTCATCAGAGAGATTTCTCTGTTCAGGTCAGCCAGGGTGGCCCGAAGGCTTCCAATGACACCGGTGAAGAGGATGATGTTCATCTGGACAGGTGGGAAGATGGGAGGGGACACATCACTGCTATGAACAGGAGCACAGGTCGTGACTGGACAGAGATATTAAGCCTTTGTCAGATACGTACTGTAAGAACATAGCACACAGGCCCCAGAAAACTCCACTTGAAGCCTCTCTCTGTCTTTAGCCAGCACCTGAGACCAACCAGATCCAGAGTTAAAGAGGGAAGATGCAAGAGAAAAGCATAGTCACATATATCAGCGGCGCTAATGACCACTATCACTTAGCCTATGTGTCCATGACTCAGTGTGTCTCTAAGCGCCCCATTCAGTGCCGGAGTTAAGTGCTGGAGTCAGGAACGTCTGCCGAACCTGGGATGGTCAACGTGATAGAACCCTGCCTACTGACACCAGAACCCCTCCTGAGCCGTCATGGAACCACAGTCTCTCATTCTGTTCACCCATGGGCCCTCTGTGTACTTACTGCTCGTTTCCGTAACCATCTGGAAACAGTCCTGCAGACACGGAAACCACCAGGCAGGGGACACCGTAGCCAATCAGCAGCAGGTAGCCCCAGTGCACACTCTCATGGTGGATGACCTTGACCTTGCGAAGGCGACGCACTAACAGGAAGAGCTGCAGAGCCTCCAGGTACATCCATACAAAGCTGGAGAGGAAGAGGAAGTGCTGGATACCAGCGAGCACAGAGCACACCCGCTGCAGAGACACAAAACATCACCTTCATCATCATCACGTTCACCTTCAGCAGCATAATCATGATCAGCACCTCCTATGTCATTGTTGCCTTCAGTTCTGTAACCATTATTGTGTTCATTTTAGACAGCTGTTTGCTGGACTCATGTTTGAGTGTCTGAGGAGTAAACCTCCTACTGATGGTATCATATGAAAAGATGAGTGGAGGGGTTGGGTGGGGCTTTTGTACACTTGGAGTAACTTCCTTATCCTGTGTAAAGACATCCTGACATTTGCTTGCTTCCTGCTAATGAGCTACCTGGTCTGGTTTAAGATCTGTGCTGGTTTGTTTTTCTCCTCAGTTTTGTTCTCAAGGTTTCCATATTCTTGACACAATGTTGAATGTGAGAAGCTTTTGGCAGATATGACTGGTGTTTCGCCATATTGCTGGGTAGGGGAGGAGGATAACACCTGCTCACCAAGGATGTATTCTCTGATTTAATGTTGATAATGATTTCTGCAGACAGTTTGGATCTCTAGGATTGTAGTTGAATAGACCTGTTATAGATGCTGACATAGGTGGTGAGGTCATAAATGTTGATGTATCTGATGAGGTCACAGATGATGATGATGTAATTGCTGAGGTCATAGATGGTGATATAGCTGATGAGGTCATAGATGGTGATATAGCTGATGAGGTCATACATGGTGATGTTGTTAATGAGGTGTGTGTGGGTGGTGCTGGGGGTGGAGAACCTTGAGTGGGCGGATGAGATGGAGAAACTTCTGCACCAGCAGAAGGAGCAGATGGGCCAGGAAGAGGCAGATAGAGAGGTTGAGGCGTGCCGTGTTGTTGACTTTTGGGTTCCATGTGCAGAAGATGAAGGTGAGGATGGCCAGAGCCAGACACGCCAGCCCCACTGAAAGGGCAACCATGGTGATCAGCTCCAGGAGACTGTCGTCCTGGAAACAGCCATCCATCCACAGCACAGTTAGATCATCAGTCCTCCCCCACCTGGAGCATCATTTAACATCTAATACTGAGACTGAGTCAGAGGGTGCAGGTTACAGTGCTGTGATGGGACTTTAACAGTGCACTTTCTATCATGCTGCTTTTCAACTGTGCTCACACACAGCTTTAGCTCTGTAAGCAGCACATTCTAAACCAGGTCTGATTGGTGAGCTTATCCCCTCCCCTCCTCACCTCAGGTGGTTTGTCTGTCTGCATGATTAGGGCGAAGGTGGACAGGTGGGCACAGGTACACACGGTGTGAGTGGCATTGGTCTCTGTGGCCTCACAGCCATCCACACTCCAGCTGCTCTCATTCCAGTACACACAGGTGAGCTGGCCCTTAGGGTGCATCTCCTGAGCACACACACAATGTCACACAAACGTCACAGCAATGCTACTGTAACATATCAATGTCACACAAACGTCACAGCAATGCTACCGCAACATATCAATGTCACACAAACGTCACAGCAATGCTACCGCAACATATCAATGTCACACAAACGTCACAGCAATGCTACTGTAACATATCAATGTCACACAAACGTCACAGCAATGCTACCGCAACATATCAATGTCACACAAACGTCACAGCAATGCTACCGAAATATATCAATGTCACACAAACGTCACAGCAATGCTACCACAACATATCAATGTCACACAAACGTCACAGCAATGCTACTGCAACATATCAATGTCACACAAACGTCACAGCAATGCTACCACAACATATCAATGTCACACAAACGTCACAGCAATGCTACTGCAACATATCAATGTCACACAAACGTCACAGCAATGCTACCGCAACATATCAATGTCACACAAACGTCACAGCAATGCTACTGCAACATATCAATGTCACACAAACGTCACAGCAATGCTACCACAACATATCAATGTCACACAAACGTCACAGCAATGCTACCGCAACATATCAATGTCACACAAACGTCACAGCAATGCTACTGCAACATATCAATGTCACACAAACGTCACAGCAATGCTACCGCAACATATCAATGTCACACAAACGTCACAGCAATGCTACCGCAACATATCAATGTCACACAAACGTCACAGCAATGCTACCGCAACATATCAATGTCACACAAACGTCACAGCAATGCTACCACAACATATCAATGTCACACAAACGTCACAGCAATGCTACCGCAACATATCAATGTCACACAAACGTCACAGCAATGCTACTGCAACATATCAATGTCACACAAACGTCACAGCAATGCTACCGCAACATATCAATGTCACACAAACGTCACAGCAATGCTACCGCAACATATCAATGTCACACAAACGTCACAGCAATGCTACCACAACATATCAATGTCACACAAACGTCACAGCAATGCTACCGCAACATATCAATGTCACACAAACGTCACAGCAATGCTACTGCAACATATCAATGTCACACAAACGTCACAGTTACAGTGTTACTGAAGGTTAGTGAGAGGTGGAGTTACAGTGTTACTGAAGGTTAGTAGCACGTAAAGTTACAGAACTCACCCTCTGGTGTTTCAGGGTAAAATTGACCGGTTTTGGCAGGGTTGTATTTTTGGTTTTGACGACGGAAGCCGTGACCACATTAGACATCATGGTCTTGATGGTGTCATTCTCTGTGTAGAAGAGTTCGGCTTTCAGAACGTCCTCCATGTTGGTGTAGGTCATAAAGACCACTGCTGCAGATCCTGTAGAACAGACCAACAGAACCCAGAACCCGAATCAGAACACACGGCCTCCAACAATCTATTCTTTGCTCAGTATATTGTTATATTTCGGACATCCAATAATAGTTCCCCAGCTTAATGTTGTTCAAACATAATGACTTTTAAAAAACATCCACCTTTTATGATAGGTTTCCTTAGTAAATCTTTGTCCACTTGTGAGAACCCAGAGATCATTTTTGGTCATAATATAACATTGGCCTGAAATCATTTGGATAAAAAAACCCAAAGGGACAGCTGTCAAAACAGACCACGATGAGTTTTTAAGGGGTCCCAATTTTCTTAAAAAGCTGATCTCTGCTCAATAACAATCAATATTTTTTTCATCAATATCATGATTGTAAGTATTATACTATTGCATTAGGAGATACTCTACTTTTTCACCCATGCAGAGATTTTGGTCATATGAATACTGTTGGGTCATTCCATACCAACTCAACCAGGACCCCCAGTTATGTCATGGATTTTCTCAAAAAAATTCATGTAAAAACTTCCATTAAATTAAAGTTTGGCCCTCTGAGTATTTTTTGATTATTTGTATGTGTATTCTAAGCCTCACCAATTGCTTATTTTTCACTGGATTGGGTTGAAGTTTGTACTGAACATCCAAGAAACCCTGAGGATAATAGGATAATAGTTGTTGCTGAATGTTTTACGGTAATCAAATTACTAACACATACCCAGACGAAGAATCTTTAATTATCCAAAAATGAATAGCTAGCTTTCACTTTCTTGCAACCAAATTTTAATTCTGTGTAGTATTAATATAGTTCTATCACATCTAGAAGTTATTTGGTCCTGCATAAAAAATTGAGTGCCACAGATTTTGCTAAATATAGCTTCAGAGCTAAAAACCTACTTTTTAACTATATATTTCCCCAAGCAGGATTATTGTAATTTCCTTGACACTTTTTATGGGAATGTATTAATATTCATTGCAGATATATAAAAAATATAGATATTATATTACTCCTTCATCATTTAATAATTTTTTGAAAATAGCTAATTTTTCATACATTTCACTGGCCTTAATATTACATTCAGTGGTTTTATTTCACAGGTAGATATTTGTACTATGTTGACTTCAAGGTTTTCTATCTCTGTGTGATACCCGTTGAGCCTGTTTTTCATTGGGTTCAGGAAATTTGCATGTTACAGCTTGTCATGGCTTGGTTTGCTGCATACTGGATGAACATGGGGGGGGGGCGAGGGGGACAAATTCACACATTGGGAACACCACTTCTGCCCTGGCTTGACAGACCTTCCTCTTAGTTTGTAAGCTCCCTTGCTTTCTCTGTATTTCTGCTTTCCTCAGTGAGCGACTCTGTTTGCTGTTGGGATGCAAGTTGAAGAGATCACAACACTGTTTCTGAAGAAAGCTATATTTCACCCAAAAGTACTTCTGGTGATGCAAACAAACTGTGGCATCCTCGGTCAAGTCACACCATCCACTTATTCACTTCAATAGTTTGTTCCCAACTCAGCCAAACTTGAAAGATCAACTTTTCCCATTGGTGTAGGCTGTCTTGTGACAGTTGGCTTCTACTTCTAGGCTTTTTCCAATAGAGCAGGGCCCCATAATCTCACTATCGCATCAAACTGCTTAATGATGAAATGGATATGATTCATGGATATTTGCTCATTAGATTTAAATAACGGCTAATTTGAAAGTTTGCAACGACATTAATTTGCAGTTGGATCCGGTTCGCTGTGCTAGTGCTATTCCGTTCAGAGGGGACGGTTTTAGCATTAGCTTCAGAAAACTTGCTGTAGGGGTTTTTAGCTTATCAGTTATTTGCGCTTTTCAGATGCCATAACGATCATATGAATGAAGCTGTAATTTAAACCTTACAGCCTTCTACCACTCATCTTACCATGAATATTTCTATCAGGGACTGTCGAGGAGTTCTCCTCGCTGATAGATACTTTTTGTAAATTTCTTTTTACCATTTAAAAAAATATTTAGTGCTTAGACTGAAAGGGCAAATACGAGTGTTAAGTTCGTTGTAAGCTTTATTATATGGGCCAAGCAGCTGTGTATATATGGTGAAAAAATGTAATACAAGCAAAATAAACAGAAACTTCACCAAATGTCACCAGTGCTGTTCCATCATTGTCCTGTCTGCCAGTGTCTTTGTGTCATTGGTGAAATGAGCTGCACTCGGGATGTTGCCCAGTAGCAAGTAATTGTTATTGTACCGAAATGATGTTGGTATACTAACCGCTGGCTTATGTCACTTCGTTCCTGGCGGAGCGAATGCAAATAGAAAAAAGCCCTTGAACTTTCTAGCTGTCATGGAACCGTCGAGGTATTTCCTCTCAAAAAAGTTCCTGGAACTGTTTGGTCCGAAAGCGCCTATACATGTGTACTGAGCTAAGGAACTAGAATTATTTTTTGTATAGACACACGGAACAAGATGACATAATCCAGTGTGCAACAAACTAAGCCCTTACAAACTGCCCCCCACCTCTGCCCCTGGGCTTGTAACCATGACAACGTTCAAACGTAAAGGTGCAGCTGTCTACAACGTTCAGGTCACAGAGGGCTTTTTAACAACCAAATCTTCATTGAAAATCGTCATTGATGGATAAAAGACTAATGGCTGCGAGAACAGGTAAAAAAAAGAGTTTCCTCAAGAGTTCCTTAAAATAACTGTTGTTTTAAAATAAGCGAGATGTTCATAGCAGATATTAAGACATCTACAGTTTGCAATACTTTTTTGCCTAGTGTCTTGTTTTCCCATTCTCTTTGAATTATGGAGCTATCGCTCGCTAACGAAAACTTACTGGTACCAAACTAAAGTGCGAGCTCTATCTACACTAGTTAACCAGATGTAGCTTTTCAAACATTACCTTCATTATTGGCAGTAAGATTCCTAGCGTCTTTTAACCACGAAAATATCGAATAATTTACTGTGAGAGTAACAGTCGTGGTTCTTAACCAAGTGCTGGCTGGTGTGGGAGAAACCGTTCCAACCTGGGCCACTCGGCTGGGGCCCCTCGTCACACTTTTAATATTCCCCAAGACGTCGCTGCTTCAGTACTTGAACAAAATCAAAACCCACTTAGTCTGAGTGTATATTGCAAAAAGGTTTATTGTATATTATCCAAAAACGATATACAATGAGCCAGGCTGGTCTGCGCAGAGCAACAAGCAATCACCTTGGCACTCCAACATTCACTCTGAGGAATTCACAAACCTTTTTGTTCTTTTTCTTATCTAAGGCTCATCTTCCCCCAGCTCATCTAAGGCCTGCCCCAGGAGGAGCAACCAGGGCCCTCCTCTTTTTATTTTTGCTAGCATTAGCTTAAGAACCAATATTTATTGCTAACGGTCGCCATTTTATTAAAAATAGCCTGCCACCGAGTGTGCCTGGCAGTGAAATATACCCTAATTAGACTGGCACCTAGTGTGTCGATCAGGTCACTGCATCCAGGTTATGTCTGCATTATCATACCTGTGGTTACATCTTATTGGTATCATCATGTACATCGCTGTAAGTATGCCTGTCAAACGCCATGTCAGTTTAAAATAGGTATGCTTCCACAAATCATACCTCTACATTAGCTTACTTATTTGACATTGTATTCATTTAATTTTATTCATTGAGCTGACACACTTTACCTAAAATTCTTTTCTTTCAGCTTGCAAGCCAAGCGCTTGGTCTTTGGACTTAAATCCAATTTATGCTGTAGTGGCGTGAAGTTCAAAATCAAAAATATCAATCGTCACCATTGGGAGTGTTGAACAATCTATAAGGTACTCAAAGAAATCCACAATTTAAACAAAATTGTATTTATTAAGTATACAGATAAAACACAAAATATTTCTGAGTACCTTTCAAAAGAAACAAACAAGAAAAGGCAAACTAATATGTATTCTACAATACTACAGGTGAGGTAAGATAAAGTGTTCAAGGTAATTATTTTCAGTTAAGTATATTTACAAAACCACAAATCATATGAGCAATAAATCATAATTCCTTTGTACATTTTATTTTCCTTTATAACCAAAATGAATATGGCTCCAACACATGCAATCATGAACATTATTGATAATGGTCAGAGTCATCCGTGTGCAAGCCCAAACATGAGAGTGTGAGTCCAGGACTCAAGTACTACAGCACTGATGGAAGTACATAAGGAGGTCGAATGATGAAAACTCGCCATCCAGCCTTAATGTGCCCCAGGGCTGGCCCAGCGCATAAACCAACTAAGCGCCTGCTTAGGGCCCCATGGCCACCAGAGGGCCCCCAAGAGCGCTTGAAATTTTTTTTTTTTGTAATTTATTATGTCAATGGTAATCATACAAAAACGCCATATAATGTTAACGGGCTGGCTAGCTAATACTACTGCTTTAATCAATTCGCTCTGCCTATGTCAGAGATGGTGTCACGTTCATGTGCATGCGAATTGTGACAGTTAACTCTGAGGTTGACTACTCCAGCTTCAGAAAGTAAAAGTCCTGTCATGTATTTGTTCCAGCCAGTCACTAAACCAGCTGATTCTTATCAGCACAGCTCTTCAGCCAGGTAGATGAGCTCATTAGTGAACTCACCTGCTTTAGTGAACGGGCAGAACATGGAAGGACTTTAACTTTCTGAAGCTGGAGTTGTCCACCTCTGCGTTAACTGCATTTTGATGCAAGCACAGTCAGACTAACGTTAGGTTATAGTCCTCCCCTCAGGAAAAAAAGGAATGTCTTTCTGACATTGATATGATGTAAGCAACAGAGCAAGAACTAATAAAATTGATAATGGGTGTGTTTGGTTCACAGTAGGCATGAGAAAGATCAAGCATTGAAAACAGTCAATAGTATTGGTGGCACTGAGGCGGTAGGGGCACCCAAATCAAATTCTGCTTAGAGCCCCATAAAGGCTTGGGCCGGCCCTGATCTGCCCACAGTCTAGAGAGTATGTAAACTGTGCAAAGCCTGGTCTTCAACACCCCCAAGGTCTGTGTTTCTTCCTGGTAAACATATCCATGCAGTAACAACTCTTCTGTACAAATACTTCCTACCATCTAGGGCAGATTAATTGTTTTGGCACACAGGCAGGCAAGTTCTTGGATTTTGAAAATTGCATCATTAAAAATTAATTTTTTACATAGAATTAATTTGTTTACATAACATAAATATTATTATGGAAAAACACTGGAAAAGTACTGGAAAAATTTGTTCAGTTAAACTCACAAAATTAAAGAAAAACGTTGTGTGTTTAATGTGCAGTTGTGTGTTTAATTATGCTCACAAGTAGCATCTTCCAGAAAAAATTGTGTTTAGTTAAACTTGCAACTGCCGGAAAACAGTCAGAATTGCAAGAAATAAATCCGTAATTATGAGAAACAAATCTGCAATTCAGCAAACGTTTTTTCCTGTGGTGTACTTGGGCTTCCATTGAGAAATAAGCCTCTTTCGGCAGAGGCACTGTGTTACATGTTCCCAAGTTTATCATTGAAGCCGTCAGCTGTTACAATGCGTCATTGTCATTGAGACATTGTGACAGGCAGAGTGAGACACAAAAAGGCCCTTCGTGTTGACCCTGCAATACAGGTCCCACAGTTTTCTTTCTTTCTTTTACGGAGTTCAGATAAATAAATGAAACCCCCAACTCTAATGCTGTACTTCATTTTGTCCATTCAAGTGTATTGTTTTATACTTCCAGAATTCAAAACAAGCAACTTCTCTGTCACCTGTTCTATATTGCTCTTTACCTGCTGGCATCTGTGACTGAGCTAAATCGCCTCAAGCCAAAGACTGTGCTGGAAAATCTTGCTCTTTCTGGAAGGTGATGCTAAGACTACTTTTTCTGTATCAAGTCAAGACTTCAAACTTACTATTGTTGTTTTCAGCAATGGCAAGAAGATCAATTGTCATGAGGTTGACTTTGGCCTGTAGGGGTGGAATACTGCTCAGGCTGGTATTTGGCCCAATGGAGAATGTTCTCACCTCTAAGACAAGACAATGAAATCCTGACTGTGAATGAAATATTAAGGTGACACTTTGTATTGTAAATGTTTGGGAAGGGGTTAGGATTAGGGTTTGGGGGAAATTGTCATCTGGGGAAATGAAAAAAGGTGGACATACGTATTGTCTCTGTAGTGATGGTGACACTGCTGTTGGTTTCTGTGGGCTCCACCAGCGTTGCCACAAGCTTCTCGGTTATCTTGAGCACTTCATCCAAGTCCACCAGCCCCTCTTCACCCTCCTTTTGGGTCAGATCGTGTACTGCACCCAGAGCAGCATTCAGCAGAGTCTTCACTGTCTACACAGCGCAATAATAACATGCTGTCATCTGGGGGGGATTTGTTTCATCAATTCTATTTTTCCCTGATCCACCATTAATGCACAAAATCCAAAAATCGATTATTGTTTATTTCATTTTTAAATAAGACTTTGTATACTAGTTTTGTTCTCTTGAGGGAGTTTTTCCTTTTGAAACCTCTAGATGGTGAAATGTGACCTTAGTATAAAACTACTATGTTCTCCACAGTATGACGATGGCAGAAGCAAGTGAGTAACACACACTCATACACGCTGCAGGGGGCGCTGTGCTGACCTGTGGTGGCAGCACTAGGGTGGAGCTGTCATTCAGCAGGTTAGACAGAGAGTCCAGCAGGCACTGCTCTGGCAACTTGTCCTGGAAGAGACAGACTGTTCAGCAAATAAGAGAGACATTTTATCACTTACAGAGTCATCAGCCATCAGCATACTGCAGCTATCAAACCCAGCCATCATTCAGCTATCAAACCCACCCATCATTCAGCTATCAAACCCAGCCATCATTCAGCTATCAAACCCAGCCATCATTCAGCTATCAAACCCAGCCATCATTCAGCTATCAAACCCAGCCATCATTCAGCTATCAAACCCAGCCATCATTCAGCTATCAAACCCAGCCATCATTCAGCTATCAAACCCAGCCATCATTCAGCTATCAAACCCAGCCATCATTCAGCTATCAAACCCAGCCATCATTCAGCTATCAAACCCACCCATCATTCAGCTATCAAACCCAGCCATCATTCAGCTATCAAACCCAGCCATCATTCACCTATCAAACCCAGCCATCATTCAGCTATCAAACCCAGTCATTATTCAGCTTTCAAACTCAGCCATCATTCAGCTATCAAACCTAGCCATCATTCAGCCATCAAACCCAACCATTATTCAGCTATCAACCCCAGCAATCATTCAGCTATCAACCCCAGCCATCATTAAACTATCAAACCCAGCCATCATTCAGCTATCAAACCCAGCCATCACTCAGCTATCAAACGCAGCCATTATTCAACTATCAAACCCAGCCATCATTCAGCTATCAAACCCAGCCATCATTCAGCAATCCAACCCAGCCATCATACTGCTATCAAACCCCACCATTTAATGTTTTTGGGTTGGGTGTAGTTCTACAAGCTCTCACCTTACAACCTCCTGGATTTAAGGTGTCATTAACATCTGGAAAACAGAGAGCTCCATGTCAAACACAGAGAGGAAAAACAAGACTAAAACTGCATTAAATGTGAATTCATTCAGGCAACATCATCTTGTAAAATGATTGATTCAAGGAAGACAGAGTGTCTTAAAAGATGAAGACACATAGATTGTTGATTTTTGCAGGGTAGCTGGAATGAACATTGAATATTATGTCAACTTACATTGACATACATTTGTAACATAGTGAAAGTCAAACAAACAAAAATATTTTCAGTATGTGTTATATCTTAAGTAATGTGTTTTACCAAGCCTAAAGGTCATTTTGGGAAAGGTGATATGAGAACCATTATAATGCAACACCTACTCACCTTTGCAGGTGGTGACGTCCTTCTCCCACTCCAGCTTTGGGTGGGGAATGAAGCCTGCATCACACTGGCAGGTGTAGCTGCCCATGGTGTTGCTGCAGGATGCATTTGGGCCGCAGATCTTAGAGTTCTCCTGGCATTCATCCACATCTGCACAAAACAACAAGGAGGAGCTCAGAGAGAATCACAGAGTACCCCATTACAAAAATACACAGAGAGTACCCCATTATACAAACACACACAGAGTGTACCCCATTATACAACTACACACAGTGTGTACCCCATTACACAACTACACACAGAGTGTACCCCATTATACAAACACACAGAGTGTACCCCATTAAACAACCACACACAGAGTGTACCCAATTCCACAACCACACACAGAATGTACCCCATTATACAACTACACACAGAGAGTACCCCATTATACAACCACACAGAGTGTACCCCATTATACAAACACACACAGAGAGTACCCCATTATACAAATACACACAGAGTGTACCCCATTATACAAACACACACAGAGTGTACCCCATTATACAACTACACACAGAGTGTACCCCATTACACAACCACACACAGAGTGTACCCCATTATACAAACACACACAGAGTGTACCCCATTGTACAACCACACACAGAGTGTACCCCATTATACAACTACACACAGAGTGTACCCCATTACACAACCACACACAGAGTGTACCCAACATTACAGCCTCACACAGAGTGTACAACACTTTACAACTACATACAGAGTGTACCCCACTTTACAACCATACACAGAATGTACCCCACTTTACAGATACACAAAGAGTGTACCTCACTTAACAATGTGTTGCTGCAGTTTGCATTGGGGCTGCACACAGAGGGGTTCTCTGTGCACTTGTCTATGTCTGTGGAGAAGAACAGAGCTGTAACTCACCCTGTGAGGTACAATCCCCTCTGCACCCCCTCCCACTCTGTTTGTCCCCTGTACACCCCCTCTCACTCTGTTACAGTCCCCTATACACCCCCCTCCCACTCTGTTACAGTCCCCTCTACACCCCCACCCACTCTGTTACAGTCCCCTCTACACCCCCTCCCACTCTGTTACAGTCCCCTCTACACCCCCCTCCCACTCTGTTACAGTCCCCTCTACACACCCCCTCCCACTCTGTTACAGTCCCCTCTACACCCCCCCCCCATTCTGTTACAGTCCCCTCTACACTCCCCTCCCACTCTGTTACAGTCCCCTCTACACCCCCCTCCCACTCTGTTACAGTCCCCTCTACACCCCCCTCCCACTCTGTAACAGTCCCCTCTACACCCCCTCCCACTCTGTTACAGTCCCCTCTACACCCCCCCACTCTGTTACAGTCCCCTCTACACCCCCTCCCACTCTGTTACAGTCCCCTCTACACCCCCTCCCACTCTGTTACAGTCCCCTCTACACCCCCCTCCCACTCTGTTACAGTCCCCTCTACACCCCCTCCCACTCTGTTACAGTCCTCTCTACACCCCCCTCCCACTCTGTTACAGTCCCCTCTACACCCCCCTCCCACTCTGTTACAGTCCCCTCTACACCCCCTCCCACTCTGTTACAGTCCCCTCTACACCCCCCTCCCACTCTGTTACAGTCCCCTCTACACCCCCCTCCCACTCTGTTACAGTCCCCTCTACACTCCCCTCCCACTCTGTTACAGTCCCCTCTACACCCCCTCCCACTCTGTTACAGTCCCCTCTACACCCCCTCCCACTCTGTTACAGTCCCCTCTACCCCCCCCCCACTCTGTTACAGTCCCTTCTACACCCCCCTCCTACTCTGTTACAGTCCCCTCTACACCCCCTCCCACTCTGTAACAGTCCCCTCTAAACCCCCCTCCCACTCTGTTACAGTCCCCTCTACACCCCCCTCCCACTCTGTTACAGTCCCCTCTACACCCCCTCCCACTCTGTTACAGTCCCCTCTACACCCCCCTCCCACTCTGTTACAGTCCCCTCTACACCCCCTCCCACTCTGTTACAGTCCCCCTTCACACACGCGTACATACACTCGAGCCCTAAACCCACTCACTTATGCATGTTCCTGTGGTTATATTGTGCTGGTTATCGTAGCCGGTGTGACACTTGCAGCGATAGGTGTTTTTTCCATTGTAACAGTTTCCATGGAGACCACACACTCCAGGGCGGCTTTTGCAGGCTGGGAGAGACAGAGAGGAAGAGGAGGAGGAAGAGGCAGTCGGAGCAATTGCAGAATACAATGAAGGCGTCATATCTACAGTCCAGAGAACATCTGCCCATCTTCTGGGAGGTCATGTTCTTCCAGAAAATCACAGGTATCTGATCGAGTATTCGCTCACAACGTGAGGCGGAAATATAAAAGTTTTAGAACATAGAAGTACTGCAATGTATTTGTTCCACCTGCGCTCTGAGCCAGGTGATTTCAGTTGTGAGCTCCTGTTTGCGCATGGAGAGGTGTATATCCACGTCTTTAAGTGTGTGTAGGGCTTGTTACAGCCTGAGTGTGTGTGTGTGTGTATGTGTGTGTGAGAGAGAGTGCAGTAGGTATGTACCTGAACACAAGCCGTTTTGGGCCATGCCTAGTTCCGTCAGCACTGAGATGCAGGTCCAGTTCCAGCTCCAGCCCAGTCCGATCAGCTCCACAGACACAGAGGCCGAGCTGTTGCTGTTGCTGGCAGGAGTGGCCTCTATGTAGCAGCCAATCAGAGTGCACAGCAGGGCTGGATCTGCCCCCTTGCTCTCACAGACGTCCCATTCCACACTGATATTGGCCTGTGTGGATCCACTGGCCATACCCACCACCCAAACCTCACCTGTGAAACAGACAGCGCACTCATGGAGCTTCACTCATTACACACACAGCACTAAAGGGAACAATAACTCATGTAATTAGATATGGAAAATGCTCACCATTTAAGACATACGTCTCAGATGCCCCCACTGGAATGACAAGAACACTTATTTTATACATTTGGCTTTTGTGTGTTCAGTAGATGATGGGTGTGATGGTTATCTTTGTATTTAAGGATAGACACTTATAAAAGTGCTATTCTCTGTCGAAAGGATTGATTTGGTGTTGGGAGAGACATAATGATGTAAGCACTTTTCGATGCTAATGCCCTTATTTAATGGTCCTCCTGGATTGTTTTCTCATTGGAATAAAGGGTAAAATGAGTGAGAAGAAAACCACAGAAAGGTGGACGCTCTGTATTGTGAAGCAAAGTATTCAGAGAGTGATGGTTTGGGCTGGTTTGAGAGCTCAAGGCCTTAATGTATTCCTCACTGAACCTGAAGCAGAATCATTCCACACCTGAAAACCTCACTGCCATGCGTTCAAAAGAGCAGTAACATCAGCAGAAAACAGTGGCCCAAAAACTGTGTGTGTGTGCCTGTGTGTGGTTACATATTACGTCTGGATGAGTGACTGCATTTAGAAAGGTAACAGACTCACCAATTCCCCATGACTGTGCATCTAACAGGAGCAGGGCTCCCCCTGGAGGAGAGGAAGAGTATTACTGGCAGAGCCTCTCGCACCCACACTTGGATTAAGCTTCAGTTAAACTGCACAGTGTGATGAATTAACAATGAGCCTGATAATGATTTTATTCCTGTACAGCCTCACTAGCAGAGAGCTCTTAAACTCAGGCGAGATGGTGATGCACCCACAGGTGAGGAATTTAGTTTTCAACCTGTCCAGATTGTTATAGTTTTGATAATGATATCAATATTAGAGATAAAGCATCTAATGAGAGCTTATAAGATTTGTCTCAATCAGTCAGCTCAAGAAAATCAATCAGAAAGCCACCCAGATAGATAGTGCTGGTTATTTGCCAAGTTACCAAAAACATACGGCATGGCAAGTGCAAGTTATCTCAACTCATGCCCTCAACAGGTAGTTATTATCATTTAATGTTGTTATCGTCCTCTCCCTTCATTACACATTACCTGGCTAGCATTAGCTGGAGTATTGTTTAGCTCACTCTTTGGGATCAAGGTGGGTAACATATAATTTGACAGGGTGCATCATTTGATCCTCATTCGTTTCGTAATTTTCCCCAAAAGTTTGTGTGCGTAGTGGTTTTACTGTTTGCCTGGCACAGTGTTTCTGCTCTGGCTCAATGTTTGGAAGCTCAGGAAGGCCTGCCCTTCTCATTCACTAAATGCATCTCTTTAACAGTTAAGACTTTAAATGTATCTGCACAGTGAAAACTCCACTCACAATTCTGAATATATATTATTATCTTGTAAAGGTACAGTATGTTGGATTTCCATATGGGCCATATAAAAATAAGATTTAGTTTGGTAAAGTGTCATTGCTTGCTGGTTTGATTTGACCTAGAGTGATCTTTGTGAGCCATTCCTAGTTTGTCTCCTAACTCAATTTGCAGAATAGAGAAACAGATCATTTGAAGACAGTAACTCGATCATATCAGATAAAAAGCAGTCTATCTTATCCAAACAAGATACACAGAAAAATTATAATAAAAATGTTTAATTCAGAATTAAATTCTGAATCTGTGACGCTATGTTTTAAAAACAAGTATGTACAATTAACGTTAGGACAGGCCATTTTAAAATGAGCATCCAGCTAATTCACCGTGCTACAACTAATTAAGTCTCTTTCATACTCAGGATTTTACTCTTTTGAAAACATTTATATTGACCTGAAATGTGAGGGTTACTTGATTATACAGTATTCTTGTTTTACACACAGATGAGATTCAGGTTTATAAATAATAAACAGACAGGCCCTATTTGCTCATTTGCATTCAGAGAGCTGGCCAGCACCAGGGCAAATCTCTTTCCTGAAACAGTTATTTACATGATCCACATTCGGTAAGCACCCTTTATTCACACATACATTTCCATTGTGTCATAGTTATACATCTTATTTCCATTTTGCATACTTTACTTCCTGTTTATTCTCCGTCTAAATACCTCTCCTGCCTTAGAATTCCCCCGGGCGTCATATTGACATTTTGATTTTTGCATTCACGGAACGTGAGAGAGAATTTAGGTAAAAAAATATTTGGTGTATGCAAGTTATGTTTGCTCATTTTCTTATGCACACAAACGCATCCACACAGCATCCAACTCCAAACTCCCCATGACATTAAAAGTATTTTTCAGCTCTATAAAAGATGAGGAGAATCACGAGTAGCACAGAGAAGCGTATCTCTTAGCACAGAGGATTCTGCTGGTTTTTCCAGCTTGTTGTTCATTTCATGCAGGACATCGTGAAGGTGTGGATTTTATGACAGTGATGGTGTATCACTGATAACCCCCCCCCACACACACACATACACATACACACACACACACACACACACACACACACACACACACACACACACACTCACACACACACACACCCACACACAAACACACACACACACACAACACACACACTCACTCACACTCACACACACTCACACACACACAACACATACACACAACACACACGCACTCACACACACACTCACACACACACATACACATACACACACACACTCACTCACACACACTCACACACACTCACTCACACACACACACACTCACACATACACACACACACACACTCACACACACACTCACACACACACATCACACTCACTCACACACACACCATACACACACTCACTCACACACAACACACTCACCACATACACACTCACACACACACACACTCACACACACACTCACACATACACACACTCACACCACACTCACACAACACAACACACACTACACACCACCACACCACATACACACACACCACAACACACACACACACACACACTCACACACTCACACACACTCACACACTCACACTCACTCAAACTCAAACTCAAACTCACACAGTCACTCACACTCAAGCTCACACACACACACTCACACACACACACTCACCCACACACACACGCACACATACACCACACCCACACCCCCACTCCACACATACACACACTCACAAAAACACATACTCACACACACTCACACCACAATAACACACCACACTCACACACACATACACACACACACACTCACACACACACACATACACACTCACAATACACAGACTCACACACTCACACATACACACACACACACGCTCACCACACACACTCACAACACACACTCACACACTCACACACACATACACACACACCACACCACACTCACCACACACTCTCAAATAACACACACACACACACACTCACACACACTCACACATACACACACACACTCACACACACACATACACACTCACACATACACACACTCACACACACTCACACATACACACACTCACACATACACACATTCACACACACTCACACACACACATACACACTCACACACACACTCACACATACACACTCACACACACACACAGGCATCAATTGTAAAACTGCTTTGTGAAAACTTGTTGTAAAAAGCACTTTAGAAATTGAATTGAATCTATACATTGAAAGGTAAAACTGAGTTTGCGATTCGTAAGCCACAGTAGTACCATTATGGTTTAATCATAGTCATCATAATAAAGTTATCTTCATCATCATATTCATCCAATGAAAATATATCATAGCTAAATTCGGTAAAAAAGTACAATTCAGTATAAAGGAAAATGAAGTTTTAACCAGTGAGAGGGCACATTTTTGTCATGTTTCAAGTTCAGTAAAGAGGCCTGTTACATTCTGTAAAATTTTTATATGAACTGTGGGGTATGAGACGCCCCCTGTGAATGCTCTGTGAAGCCAACCCAGTACTGTAAAAAACCCCTAACAAATTACACTCAATCGAAAGTAAATATGATAAAAGAGTCCAGCAGCAGTTTTCATACAACCTCTTACAACGAGATCTAGGATCAGCCTTTTTATTCAGCTGATAATGCATGAAATTAGATAATGACAGGAGAAACCTGATCCCAGATCAGCACTCATTGTCATGTTATATGTATGGCGGGATGTAATCCTTCAGTTTAGATAAGCAGTTATATATTATGTGGCACCAGTTTAGATATATTTTTGTATTAATCTGGCAACCTAAAATGTGCTGTATGTTGTGTTTTTTTTTTCAATATTCTATTGATCAGTTTTCTATGTACAATTTACATAAAGTGATATTGCTACACTTGATTATGTCATAATAAGTATGTATAAAATAGTAAAGAAAAAGTAAAAAGTGGTCAGAACTCACAGAGAAAGGAGGAGAAGAGGATGTCTCTCATGATGAACTGGTGTGGCTGTCAGTAGGACATGGAGAGCGCTCTTAACTGGAGCAGGAGAACACACACTGCTGGAGACTGGGATGAACTCACTCTTACAGTGTGCTATTGTTGCAGTGTGTTACAGGAGGACGAGCAAATGTGTGACGCAGCATGGCGGGGGGGGGGGGGGGGGGGGGGGGGGTGGGTCACACCTGCCTCTCTGTCTCTGATACGATACAGGGGGGGGGGGGGGGGGGGGGGGCGGGGTCACACCTGCCTCTCTGTCTCTGATACAGTGGGGGAGGTGGGGCACACCTGCCTCTCTGTCTCTGATACAGTGGGGGAGGTGGGGGGTGGGGGTGGGTCACACCTGCCTCTCTGTCTCTGATACAGTGGGGGAGGTGGGGCACACCTGCCTCTCTGTCTCTGATACAGTGGGGGAGGTGGGGGGTGGGGGTGGGTCACACCTGCCTCTCTGTCTCTGATACAGTGGGGGAGGTGGGGCACACCTGCCTCTCTGTCTCTGATACAGTGGGGGAGGTGGGGGGTGGGGGTGGGTCACACCTGCCTCTCTGTCTCTGATACAGTGGGGGAGGTGGGGGGTGGGGGTGGGTCACACCTGCCTCTCTGTCTCTGATACAGTGGGGGAGGTGGGGCACACCTGCCTCTCTGTCTCTGATACAGTGGGGGAGGTGGGGCACACCTGCCTCTCTGTCTCTGATACAGTGGGGGGGGGGGGGGAGGTGGGGCACACCTGCCTCTCTGTCTCTGATACAGTGGGGGGGGGGGGGGGGGGGGCACACCTGCCTCTCTGTCTCTGATACAGTGGGGGGGTGGGGGGGGGGGGGGGCACACCTGCCTCTCTGTCTCTGATACAGTGGGGGAGGTGGGGGGTGGGGGTGGGGCACACCTGCCTCTCTGTCTCTGATACAGTGGGGGAGGTGGGGGGTGGGGGGGGGGTGGTGGGGGTGGGGCACACCTGCCTCTCTGTCTCTGATACAGTGGTGGGGGTGGGTCACACCTGCCTCTCTGTCTCTGATACAGTGGGGGTGGGTCACACCTGCCTCTCTGTCTCTGATACAGTGGGGGGGGAGGGGGGTCACACCTGCCTCTCTGTCTCTGATACGATACGTGGGGGGGGGGGGGGGGGGGGGGGGGGGGGGGTCATCAATAGCCCTTTTTATGGCCGGGATCAAAATAGAAAATTAGGTTAGGTAACTTATTGCTAATAGGTCATCATCTTGCTTGCTATTGTGAGTTAATAAAAAGCTTAGAAGGGAACAACTCGAAGGCCTATCGTATTTGTGTGTGATGACTATTTACTTATTGTGGCTTTTATATAGCCTGTCTATAATTTAGGCTAACAATGATAACATTTCAATAGCTAGGCTACTTGCCGAGCTAACAAGCAACTTCGCAGAATGCGCTCAGCACTTCATCCTTAGTTAGGGTGAGGACAGAAATTAGGTATTTAAAGCCAGTTTATTGATTATCAGAGTGTCTGTTATTCTCAAAATCAACTTTTTCTCAAAAAGTTCCCTTTACCTGTCTGCTAGTGACTACAAACATAAAATTTAATAACTGAAGTAGCTTGCTAATATCTACACTAAGGGAAGCACTGCTGCGTTATTCCCGAACAGCACGCTGAAAAAAACTGTTGTCAAGATTAAATCAAACCTTCACTTGATATAAATGCAGTTTAATTTTACTTGCCTTTCCTTCTCTGCTAGCAAGTTAACTAACAATTTATTAGGACTCTTATCCTTGAGACATCTTACATTCATGCTAGAAAATCAAAAATGTTTGGTACATATCACTAACTAGCTCAAAATCAGTATGTACAATGCTACGGTACATATTTTAGCTAAAAGCTGCGTACATATGACAAGATTGATGGCTAGGAAGTATTTTCATGAGCTGGCATCTACATTGATGCACAACTGGCAATTTATTTTACATACCCCAAGCCTATTCTATATTTTTTCACTTAATTTGCATAAATAATGATTCAATTCACTACTTAAGTGTATCAACATCAGATAGTTACTTGCTAGCAATCTAATTAAACTACTGTTGGCTACCTAATTGTTGCTAGGCCATTGGTTACTTGGTTATTTCTTAGTGATAAAATGATATACTTACAGTCATACTTAGCGTTATATTTTCTTACTCACTATAACTGAGTTGAAAATGATGTATGATAGTAACATTTGCCGAACTTTACACTGTCACAATTGCTTTGTTAGGTGTGTTATCTGTGCATCAACCTAGCAAGCTAATGTTACCTAGCTGTAATTCGCAACATCTAGGTAGCCAGTTACCCACCGATGAGTACGTAGGTACCCTTGTTAGCTCCTGGGCTAACAAAGTAATTAACTTAGGTGTATTTCAACGTACGCACATGCATAACTGTCCACAGTCATATGCGAACATCTCATAGCATTATAACAAATAAGGGGGTGAAACGTCATATTGCTGATGGAAACGGAAATAGGGGGTCGCAGGCCGTTCAAGGGGCGCTGGCGGTGCAGTTACACCAGTCCGCAGCATACTGATGTTCATTTGTTAGATGAAATCCAAACTGTCTCTGGTGCTTTTCTGTCACCGCATTGCCGCCTATTGACTGAACTGCTCACGTTGTTTATAAGATTGCAGAAAGTTCCCCATGCCAACATCGTGTGCCCTCTCTCACTCTCACTCCAACATACACACACACACACACACACACATACATACACATGAGTCCCAAACCCACTTTCCCATGCATGGTCCTTTATATTGTGCTGGTTATCGTAGCGGGTGTGACACTTGCAGCGATAGGTGTTTTTTCCATTGTAACAGTTTCCATGGAGACCACACACTCCAGGGCGGCTTTCGCAAGCTGGAAGAGACAGAGAGGAAGAGGAGGAGGAAGAGGCAGTCGGAGCAATTGCAGAATACAATGAAGGCGTCATATCTACAGTCCAGAGAACATCTGCCCATCTTCTGGGAGGTCATGTTCTTCCAGAAAATCACAGGTATCTGATCGAGTATTCGCTCACAACGTGAGGCGGAAATATAAAAGTTTTAGAACATAGAAGTACTGCAATGTATTTGTTCCACCTGCGCTCTGAGCCAGGTGATTTCACTTGCAGAAAACAGTGGCCCAAAAACTGTGTGTGTGCCTGTGTGTGGTTACACATTACGTCTGGATGAGTGACTGCATTTAGAAAGGTAACAGACTCACCAATTCCCCATGACTGTGCATCTAACAGGAGCAGGGCTCCCCCTGGAGGAGAGGAAGAGTATTACTGGCGGAGCCAATTGAATTGAATCTATACATTGAAAGGTAAAACTGAGTTTGCGATTCGTAAGCCACAGTAGTACCATTATGGTTTAATCATAGTCCGGTGCTGCTCAGGGCCGGTGCTGCTCATGGCCGGTGCTGCTCAGGGTCGGTGCTGCTCAGGGCGGGTGCTGCTCAGGGCCGGTGCTGCTCAGGGCGGGTGCTGCTCAGGGCCGGTGCTGCACAGGGCGGGTGCTGCTCATGGCGGGTGCTGCTCAGGGCCGGTGCTGCTCATGGCCGGTGCTGCTCAGGGTCGGTGCTGCTCAGGGCGGGTGCTGCACAGGGCGGGTGCTGCTCAGGGCCAGTGCTGCTCAGGGCGGGTGCTGCTCAGGGCCAGTGCTGCACAGGGCGGGTGCTGCTCAGGGCCGGTGCTGCTCAGGGCGGGTGCTGCACAGGGCGGGTGCTGCTCAGGGCGGGTGCTGCTCAGGGCCGGTGCTGCTCAGGGCGGGTGCTGCACAGGGCGGGTGCTGCTCAGGGCCGGTGCTGCACAGGGTGGGTGCTGCTCAGGGCCGGTGCTGCACAGGGCGGGTGCTGCTCAGGGCCGGTGCTGGGGGGTGCTGAGGCTTTGCGGACTGCGCTCTGGCGTAACGCTCTTACAGGCACATCAGACACGTGTGTGTTTCCCCTTTAGCGCAAACGTGGCCGATATGGACAGATGAGCGTTGCTGGGCGTTGCAGATGACCCAACCCCCCCCCCCCCCCGCACTGTATCGTATCAGAGACAGAGAGGCAGGTGTGACCCACCCCACCCCCCCCCCCCGCCATGCTGCGTCACACATTTGCTCGTCCTCCTGTAACACACTGCAACAATAGCACACTGTAAGAGTGAGTTCATCCCAGTCTCCAGCAGTGTGTGTTCTCCTGCTCCAGTTAAGAGCGCTCTCCATGTCCTACTGACAGCCACACCAGTTCATCATGAGAGACATCCTCTTCTCCTCCTTTCTCTGTGAGTTTCACCACTTTTTACTTTTTCTTTATTATTATATTATATACATGCTCATTATTATAACATGAAAATGGGTCTGCACATATATATTTTATATGTTTTGGTCAACTGTAAGCAACTGTGGATCATATTGTGGGTTACAGCTGTATAAACTACTAATATATATTTTCTCATGTATACTAATAGGCTAGTCATGCCCAAGTCACAGGGAGCTTATGAAATAAAGTAAATAACAAAGTGATAAGTGGCAGTTTATATTCTTTTTCATAGCTTTAACCAAGTAAGCATGAGCAGAATTTCCTACCATGTTGTGCTACACCTCTCACTTTTTGGCTCCTTGGATATGTTCCACATAATAAGTTCTGCTGTCAGATCTCTATAGTAGTGAACACTAAAGTGTGAAGTGATGTAAGTGATTTTACTGATGTGATACACTGATCTAGAGTTACCTGGGGGACAGACAGAGGAGCAGGTGGGGGAGCAGAGTTACCTGGGGGACAGACAGAGGAGCAGGTGGGGGAGCAGAGTTACCTGGGGGACAGACAGAGGAGCAGGTGGGGGAGCAGAGTTACCTGGGGGACAGACAGAGGAGCAGGTGGGGGAGCAGAGTTACCTGGGGGACAGATAGATGAGCAGGTGGGGGAGCAGAGTTACCTGGGGGACAGATAGGTGAGCAGGTGGGGGAGCAGAGTTACCTGGGGGACAGACAGAGAAGCAGGTGGGGGAGCAGGGTTACCTGGGGGACAGACAGAGGAGCAGGTGGGGGAGCAGAGTTACCTGGGGGACAGACAGATGAGCAGGTGGGGGAGCAGAGTTACCTGGGGGACAGATAGGTGAGCAGGTGGGGGAGCAGAGTTACCTGGGGGACAGACAGATGAGCAGGTGGGGGAGCAGAGTTACCTGGGGGACAGACAGATGAGCAGGTGGGGGAGCAGAGTTACCTGGGGGACAGATAGGTGAGCAGGTGGGGGAGCAGAGTTACCTGGGGGAGAGATAGGTGAGCAGGTGGGGGAGCAGAGTTACCTGGGGGACAGATAGGTGAGCAGGTGGGGGAGCAGAGTTACCGGGGGGACAGATAGGTGAGCAGGTGGGGGAGCAGAGTTACCTGGGGGACAGATAGGTGAGCAGGTGGGCTGCAGAGTTACCTGAAGTACAGACAGGTGATCAGGTGGGGAAGCACAGGGGCTGAAATATTTCAGTTAATCATGAACAGTGTAAATGCATCAGGTTTTGGTGCTCCTGAAGTTCCGCACCTACATTTTCATTTGATCAATTTGTCCTTTTTTCTTCCTGCAATTTGGTATTATTGGTTGTCATAAATAAATAATCTGCACCCACGCCTGTGCTGACTTCAAAACAGGACAAAAACATTTGCCTCTTTTTTTCTCAGCCTGAAACAATCTACCCATTTAACCTTTTGAACGAAGCATTTTGAATAGGGTTTTGAAAGCATAACCAAATTCCAGCATCATGAAACATCATTTGCAGCATGCAGACAGAAGTTCACACAATGAATGCTGTCTCACATTGCCAGAATGTTACTGTAAACACAGAAGCAACCGAACATCTCACATTTTTGTTTTTCACACTCTGAGCCCAATACATCATTTGGATAAAGCCACCTTCCTCCCCTACACAAAACACATTTAAATAAACTTTTGAGTTCCTAAAAAACATACAAAGCATACATTCACTCAAGACATAATGGTTAAACATTGTTATGAGTCTGAAGGTGTCTAATTAAATTTAAATTACAGATATGAGATATTTCATGTGCTTAGTCAAAACATCAAAACATTGTTGAAATTATAAAGCGTAGGTTTGAAGCTGTGCAGTAATGTTGTGTGCTCAACTTTGGGCTTAAAGTACTTTTTGAGTCCCCACCCTCAAATGTTGGAGTTAAATATTTAGACTGTTAATAAAGAAAGGAACTCAAAAGAGCAGAATCTGTATTGGGCTGGTGTACATGTGCTCCTGTAAAACATTCAGCGTTAATATGACCATTTATGATAACACTGTGCCCCTCAGGGCCCCTGCTCCAAGCACAGCAAGATAACACTGTGCCCCTCAGGGCCCCTGCTCAGAGCCCAGCAAGATAACACTGTGCCCCTCAGGGCCCCTGCTCAGAGCCCAGCAAGATAACACTGTGCCCCTCAGGGCCCCTGCTCAGAGCCCAGCAAGATAACACTGTGCCCCTCAGGGCCCCTGATCAGAGCACAGCAAGATAACACTGTGCCCCTCAGGGCCCCTGCTCAGAGCGCAGCAAGATAACGCTGTGCCCCTCAGGGCCCCTGATCAGAGCCCAGCAAGATAACGCTGTGCCCCTCAGGGCCCCTGCTCAGAGCGCAGCAAGATAGCGCTGTGCCCCTCAGGGCCCCTGCTCAGAGCGCAGCAAGATAACACTGTGCCCCTCAGGGCCCCTGATCAGAGCGCAGCAAGATAACACTGTGCCCCTCAGGGTCCCTGCTCAGAGCACAGCAAGATAACACTGTGCCCCTCAGGGCCCCTGATCAGAGCACAGCAAGATAACACTGTGCCCCTCAGGGCACCTGCTCAGAGCACAGCAAGATAACACTGTGCCCCTCAGGGCACCTGCTCAGAGCACAGCAAGATAACACTGTGCCCCTCAGGGCACCTGCTCAGAGCACAGCAAGATAACACTGTGCCCCTCAGGGCACCTGCTCAGAGCACAGCAAGATAACACTGTGCCCCTCAGGGCCCCTGATCAGAGCACAGCAAGATAACACTGTGCCCCTCAGGGCACCTGCTCAGAGCACAGCAAGATAACACTGTGCCTCTCAGGGCACCTGCTCAGAGCACAGCAAGATAACACTGTGCCCCTCAGGGCACCTGCTCCAAGCACAGCAAGATAACACTGTGCCCCTCAGGGCCCCTGCTCAGAGCACAGCAAGATAACACTGTGCCCCTCAGGGCACCTGCTCAGAGCACAGCAAGATAACACTGTGCCCCTCAGGGCCCCTGCTCAGAGCACAGCAAGCTTTAGGGACATTACATTACATTACAGGCATTTGGCAGACGCTCTTATCCAGAGCGACTTACAACACAAAGTGCATTTCTTTGGGAAGCATATTAGCAATTGGGACATAGCTATTATAAAGACCACAGCTCCTTAAAAAAGTTTTATTATATCTGCTGAGATCTGAGTACATCTGCTTGACCTGGTCAGTATTGAGTTTCCGGTGTTGTGTTTCTGAAAGATGTGTTTCCTAAAATAAACAAATAAAATGGTAATTTTTTTCCTTTTAGTAAGCCCGATTATGGGGTGTGCAGCATCATATGGAACAGGTTTTATGCAGGGGCATGTGACACATTTGGTGTAGAAAAGTTTTTATTTTATAGCCAAACATTGTGAAATAACAGTGGGAGCCTCAAAGCTGGCTGAACAGGGCTATATAGAGTAAGGATAAGGCCAGGCCATAGAACAGGCGCCTACAGCACTGCCACTCTGAGCAGCTCTGAACAGGGCTATATAGAGTAAGGATAAGGCCAGGCCATAGAACAGGCGCCTACAGCACTGCCACTCTGAGCAGCTCTGAACAGGGCTATATAGAGTAAGGATAAGGCCAGGCCATAGAACAGGCGCCTACAGCACTGCCACTCTGAGCAACTCTGAACAGGGCTATATAGAGTAAGGATAAGGCCAGGCCATGGAACAGGCGCCTTCAGCACCACAATTCTGAGCAGCTCTGGTGTGTGATGAGCTTCCTGTGTGTGATGCCAGGCCTAACCCTAACCCTGCTCCACCTGCAGGGATCATCAATGCAGTACTAGTTTAGTGATGTGATTCACAGGAGTGGTGTGTGTGTGTGAGTCAGCATTTGATTCAGAGGAGTGGTGTGCGAGTCAGCATGTGATTCAGAGCAGTAGTGTGTGAGTCAGCAGGTGATTCTCAGGAGTAATGAGTGAGTCAGCAGGTGATTCACAGGAGTAATGAGTGAGTCAGCATGTGATTCACAGGAGTAATGAGTGAGTCAGCAGGTGATTCACACGAGTAATGAGTGAGTCAGCATGTGATTCACAGGAGTGGTGTGTGAGTGTGAGTCAGCAGGTGATTCACAGGAGTAATGAGTGAGTCAGCATGTGATTCAGAGCAGTGGTGTGTGAGTCAGCAAGTGATTCACAGGAGTAATGAGTGAGTCAGCAGGTGATTCACAGGAGTGGTGTGTGAGTCAGCATGTGATTCAGAGGAGTGGTGTGCGAGTCAGCATGTGATTCAGAGGAGTGGTGTGTGAGACAGCAGGTGATTCACAGGAGTGGTGTGTGAGTCAGCATGTGATTCAGAGGAGTGGTGTGTGAGTCAGCATGTGATTCAGAGGAGTGATGTGTGAGTGAGTTGGTGTGTGATTCAGAGGAGTGGTGTGTGAGTCAGCATGTGATTCAGAGGAGTGATGTGTGAGTGAGTTGGTGTGTGATTCAGAGAAGTGGTGTGTGAGTCAGCATGTGATTCAGAGGAGTGGTGTGTGAGTGAGTTGGTGTGTGATTCAGAGGAGTGGTGTGTCTTTAATTACACACAAATAAACGAGCCTGTATCAGATGAGTGGAATGATATCTTATAGATTAAGTGACAATTTCAGCATTTTCAGCAACAAGTGTGCTCTCTGTGTTTACAGATGTATCTCCTGAATGCTGAATGATAACTTTGAAAAGTGCGATCACACATGAGACCTGTGTCATGTGCTGTCTGGCAGTGTTAGATGTCCTGGTTAGGAATGAATTAAGGATATAAAGGTATCTGTGAGTGAAAAGAAAAACATGCACAGCTGCTGAACAGGCAAATAAAATCACAACTTTCAACTGAAATTAATTCACAGGGACTGCACTCCAAACAATGACCACTCCCATAGCAGCGACCATTCCCATAATAACGTCCACTCCCATGCCCAAGACCAGGAAGTTAGGTAAGTAAACTTGTGCACGCATACAAGTAACCAAATGCAGACTCAAATGTACAAACGCACACAAATGACCAACTGAAGCCCCTTTCACACATGCACTGCAACCCTGAACTTTTCTAGAAATTACGAGCTGTCCGTGTGAATGCAGATGTCCGAATCAGTCGCAACAGACATCATACGGACTTTATCCTGTTCGCTCCCGAGTACAAAGTCTGTGTAATGTCCGTCACAAAAGCCCATGTGTGAATACAGCAGGTAATTTTCTGGAGAATTCAAAGCGACCCAGTGGGCGTGTTGATGACATTTCTATCATGAGACTGGCTATAAAACCAGAAGAATACAAGCATCCGAGAGTAGCTGCTGTGTACTCTTTTCTGCTCTCCTGTATATTTCTTTCCACTCTTCCTTTGTGGATACATCCAAATACATGCAGTATTGATAACAACGCAAAAACAATCATTATTATGGGTGAGTCGTCATCTCATCCTCCGTCTACTATGTGCTGTAAACAAACCCCTGCGACATCCACAGCATACTTTTTGCGTCATGCCCTGTCACCTGCATGCTCTATCCAGGCACCACCCCTCGCCCAAACCAAACGGATTACTTCCAGTAGGTGAGAACACGAAGATCTCCGGCTCTGCACTACATGAGTGTGAGGGCAGCTCTTGAAAATGCCTGGCGCTGATTGTCCAGACATTGTCCGGAGTTCATATGTGAAAAAGGCCATACACACACATGACATTACATAATGGAGTTTGTTAAAACAAACTTCGGGAGAATCATTCTCAGACAAACGCCCTTTAATCAATTCCGGTCTCCACACAAGTATGTAAACACCATGTACCTAGCTCCCATTGTGCTTCGCATCTCTGGCACCCTCCCCATCGCCACCTTTCCTAATTATGTGTTTTCCTATAGGGGGGTCCTCTTCTCCTACAAGAACATCTGCACTCCTCTCCACCTTAGGACTCCAAGCCCAAAACCAGTGTACAATTCCTACGCCTAACCATTTAGTAAAGTATTTCCATTTAATTCCTTCCTTTGTCTGAGAATGTTTCTAGTGAAATGCCCTATGATCTGACACAGCAAAAGTCCACCTACAAGAGAGAAATGAGAAACGGCTGCACAAAGGAATTGATCCGCAACATAGAAATTCCCGTTGTTAATTGGCTGAAATACCTGTCATTGTAGCATGCGCCCAGCTTCATTTCTGTTAGGATCGCTTGCCTGTTTGTGTTATTCATGTGTCACCCTGATGGTGTGTTGTGCTGTGTTTGTGTTTCACTCTGCACAGTTGTGGCAACAAGCGGAAGGAATTCCAATGGAGCCCCCTGTGTGTTCCCCTTCGTCTATGGAGGGAAGCCTCGTAACGCCTGTGTGGGAGGATGGTGTGCTACTGCTACCAACCCTGACAACACATATATCACATGGGGAAACTGCAATGAGGACAGTATGTAACCTTACAAAACAGCCCTGTTTGTCTTTTTTCATTTGGTGGCAGTGATGGTGCCTCTTTTCTGTGAGTGACATTGATGTTGTGAGTAAGATGAGCAAAGGATTAACCCAGCATGGAGAAACATGTCCTGCCTGCCTCTCTGCACATTCTGCCTGTGTCTCTAATACAGCCTGTGTCTCTCTATTACAGCCTGTGTCTCTATTACAGCCTGTGTCTCTCTATTACAGCCTGTCTCTCTAATACAGCCTGTGTCTCTCTATTACAGCCCTGTATCTCTCTAATACAGCCTGTGTCTCTCTATTACAGCCTGTGTCTCTCTATTACAGCCCTGTGTCTCTCTAATACAGACTGTGTCTCTCTATTACAGCCTGTGTCTCTCTAGTATAGCCTCTGTCTCTGTATTACAGCCTGTGTCTCTCTAATACAGACTGTGTCTCTATTACAGCCTGTGTCTCTCTATTACAGCCTGTGTCTCTCTGTTACAGCCTGTGTCTCTAATACAAACTGTGTCTCGCTAATATAGCCTGTGTCTCACTAATACAGCCTGTGTCTCTATTACAGCCTGTGTCTCTCAAATATATCCTGTGTCTCGATTGCAGCCTGTGTCTCTCTGTTACAGTCTGTCTCTCTAATATAGCCTGTGTCTCTATTACAGCCTGTGTCTCGCTAATACAGTCTGTCTCTCTATTACAGCCTGTGTCTCTCTAATACAGCCTGTGTCTCTCTATTACAGCCTGTGTCTCTCTAATACAGCCTGTGTCTCTATTACAGCCTGTGTCTCTCTAATACAGCCTGTGTCTCTCTATTACAGCCTGTGTCTCTCTAATATAGCCTGTGTCTCTCTATTACAGCCTGTGTCTCTATTACAGCCTGTGTCTCTCTAATACAGCCTGTGTCTCTCTATTACAGCCTGTGTCTCTCTGTTACAGTCTGTCTCTCTAATATAGCCTGTGTCTCTATTACAGCCTGTGTCTCTCTAATACAGCCTGTGTCTCTCTATTACAGCCTGTGTCTCTAATATTGTCATGTCTGTGGCTACTTAGCTTGCTTTGTTTTTGTTTCATGCCATGTGCTTTTGTTTCCATTGAGTGTTCATTTTCCCCGCCCACTGTTTCTCTGCCTTGTCTGTTTAATTGCTTATCTGTTTCACCTGCCCCTCTGTTCACCTGTGTCTTGTTTGCTCGTTAGTCTTGTGTATTTATACTCTGTTCATTTGCTTGTTCCTTGCCAGTTCCTCTCAGTTTTTCCCTGTTTCGCAACCCGCCTTTTCTCTGTGTTCTGCCTGCCTGCCTGCTTATTGCATCTTTCTGGTTCTGACCCTTGCCTGCCCAAACACTGTCTCAGCACTGTGTTTTGGTACCTTCACTGTGACTACCTGGTTCGACCCTGCCTGTCCCCGACTTTGAGTACCTGTTTTCTGGCTCGTTAGTGAATGCTGTTTATTATTCATCTCTGTCTGCAACTGAGTCCCTGCCTGATTCATGACAAATATAGCCTGTGTCTGTAATGTAGCCTGTGTCTCTGTTACAGCATGTGTCTCACATGTAGCCTGTGTCTCTCTGTTACAGCCTGTGTTTCTCATGTAGCCTGTCTCTCTACTACAGCCTGTGTCTCTCTGTTACAGCATGTGTCTCTAATGTAGCCTGTGTCTGTAATGTAGCCTGTGTCTCTCTACTACAACCTGTGTCTCTCTGTTACAGCCTGTGTTTCTCATGTAGCCTGTCTCTCTACTACAGCCTGTGTCTCTCTGTTACAGCCTTTGTCTGTAATGTAGCCTGTGTCTCTCTGTTACAGCATGTGTCTCACATGTAGCCTGTGTCTCTCTGTTACAGCATGTGTCTCACATGTAGCCTGTGTCTCACATGTAGCCTGTGTCTCTCTGTTACAGCCTGTGTTTCTCATGTAGCCTGTGTCTCTACTATAGCCTGTGTCTCTCTGTTACAGCCCGTGTTTCTCATGTAGCCTGTCTCTCTACTACAGCCTGTGTCTCTCTGTTACAGCCTTTGTCTGTAATGTAGCCTGTGTCTCTCTGTTACAGCATGTGTCTCTAATGTAGCCTGTGTCTGTAATGTAGCCTGTGTCTCTCTACTACAGCCTGTGTCTCTCTGTTACAGCTTTTGTCTGTAATGTAGCCTGTGTCTCTCTGTTACAGCATGTCTCACATGTAGCCTGTGTCTCTAATACAGCCTGTGTCTCTATTATACCCTGCGTCTCTATTACAGCCTGCATCTCTGATAGTCAGGTAAATTAGTTAGAAACTAGTTGGTAAAGAGAGAATTTTGTGCTGAAACTAAGCAGGGCTGGGATTGGTTAGTACAATAAAACAAAATATCTCATGTGTGATGCTGGTGTACTGATGTGCACTGTGTTTTGTGCTTTACCCTGTGCAGCACTCATGACCACAGGCAATGTGCCGTGTGTTTTCCCTCTGTACCATGGTGGGAAGACTTACTACAGCAACTGTGTAGGTGCATGGTGTGGCACCACTCCCAACCATGACACCGATGGGAAGAGTGGTATCTGTCTGGAAGAGAGTAAGTGTTCTGAAAAGAACATCCCTGCTTTGGTCTTTTTTCTGGGTGTCGGTGATGGTCCTGCTGTTCTGTGAGTCATATCGCTTTTGTCTTTCCTGTCAGTGGCAGTGATGGTTTCTCTCAGGTGAAACAAAGAGCAGACTCAGGTTGGGTCAGAGAGAGTTCCATCACTGGGTGTGTGGTGAGCATGTGTGTGAAATGGCTGCTGTCATTCCCTGGGTGGGGCTCCACATGGGGGATGTCTGTCACTGTGGAGCACTTTGAGAAGCTTATGAAAGGCGCTATATACACATAATGCAGCCATTGTTCACTGAGCAGTACAGAGTCTTGTGTTTGACTCGTCCTGTTGTCCTTCTTCACAGATGAATGTCCATCCTACACCACACTTTCTGACCCCTGGCGCAACGTCGGCTTCAACTCCACCTCTTTCTCTGGCTTCCCAAAGTGTGACAGCGGCCTGAGCACCGGCTGGAACCGGTTCAGCGGGGTGGGGGGGGATATCCTGGCGGATTTCTGTGTCCCTGAGGATCATGGGGGCTCTCACACCTCTCTCTGGGTGTCCCAGCCCCTCCCTCAGCAGGGTGAGGGGGTAAAAACGCTTCAGTACTGCGCCTCCAGCCAGGCCGGGTGCTGCGACTGGAACCAAACGCTCAGCGCCATCTACTGTCCTGGAGGATTCTACCTTTATTTCCTGCGGCCAACTGCTCACTGCAGTGCCTTTGCTACCCGTGAGTGTCTGATGAAACATTTCAGAGAAACAGCGCGGCTTCTGTGCTGGGGCGTGCCCAGCTAAAGTTCTCAGTGCAGCATCACGCACAGTCACATGTGCCTGTGCTGCATTTACAGGTGACCTTGTTGCATATACAGGTGACCCTGCTACATGTTCAGGTGACCCTGCTGCATATACAGGTGACCCTGCTACATATACAGGTGACCCTGCTGCATTTACAGGTGACCTTGTTGCATATACAGGTCACCCTGCTACATGTTCAGGTGACCCTGCTGCATTTACAGGTGACCTTGTTGCATATACAGGTGACCCTGCTGCATTTACAGGTGGCCCTGCTGCATTTACAGGTGGCCCTGCTGTTACAGGATCAGCAAATATCCATCTAAATTCTACAATTCAGTAAATACCTGATTACAGAAGAAAGTTTTTATGTATTATGTGTTGAAACATGTTCTATGTATTGAAATGTGTGTATAGTGATAAGAGCTGAGCGACAGGTGTGTTTCTCAGGTCACAGTTACTGCACAACGCCCTCTTGTGGTTCATACACACACTGCACCAGTGATGGTGGCTGTGTCTGTAACCATGGATACAAAACACCTGCAGGATTCCTTTTGTCTGGAGACTCTTATGGGTGTGGAGGTGAGTAATTGCAGAGTGAGAATGCTGCTACAGGTGTACAGGTGAGAGAGGTTCAGTGGTCACAGCTGTTAGGTGTAGAGGGGTAGACGGGACTGTTACAGAGTGGGAGGGGGGTGTAGAGGGGACTGTAACAGAATGGGAGGGGGGTGTAGAGGGGACTGTTACAGAGTGGGAGGGGGGTGTAGAGGGGACTTTAACAGAGAGGGAGGGGGGTGTAGAGGGGACTGTAACAGAGAGGGAGGGGGGTGTAGAGGGGACTGTAACAGAGTGGGAGGGGGTGTAGAGGGGACTGTAACAGAGTGGGAGGGGGGTGTAGAGGGGACTGTAACAGAGTGGGAGGGGGGTGCAGAGGGGACTGTAACAGAGTGGGAGGGGGTGTAGAGGGGACTGTAACAGAGTGGGAGGGGGGTGTAGAGGGGACTGTAACAGAGTGGGAGGGGGTGTAGAGGGGACTGTAACAGAGTGGGGGGGGGGGGTAGAGGGGACTGTAACAGAGTGGGAGGGGGGTGTAGAGGGGACTGTAACAGAGTGGGAGGGGGTGTAGAGGGGACTGTAACAGAATGGGAGGGGGTCTAGATAACAGAGTAGGAGGGGGGTGTAGAGGGGACTGTAAGTGAGTAGGAGGGGGTGTAGAGGGGACTGTTACAGAGTGGGAGGGGGGTGTAAGGGATACTGTGTCACACAGGGTGAGTTACAGCTGTCTTCTTCTCCACAGACATAGACGAGTGCACAGAGAACCCCTCTGTGTGTGGCCCCAATGCATACTGCAGCAACACTGTGGGGGGGTACAACTGCTCCTGTCACCATGGATACAGAGCCCCCCCAGGGGTCACTCTCACTAATAAAACACACTGCTGTCAAGGTAAAGTAACACACAAATACACACACCTATTCCATTCACACCTGCATCTGTCTTACATATACACACCCCATTGTAAAAACAGAGAAACACAGCCCCTCCACACACATGCACACACCAAAGAGACAAAGCTTCTCATGGAAAATACTCTCATGTAAAACAGGCAGAGACTGACGCAACAAAAGGGAATCTGGTGCCACAATTTGTAATTTGGAACTTAGGTAGTCATAAATAATAAAAGACTAATATTTAGCTTTTTAGCTATTCATACTCGCAGCTGGCATATACAGACACTTCTTCTGCAGTAAAGGGTCAGTCTCCCAGTCACCGGTAATGATCTCCATCTAGTGGTGCGGAGTGCAAAGGAAGTTGCCGCCATTTATTGTCTCTCTTGCCAGGCAAGCGGCTTATAATAACAAAAAAATAGCAACTGGATAAGAAAACTAAAAGTATGGATGAAAACTGCATGAGGGGTCCAGAATAAGACGGAAAAACACAGATCCTTCAGTAGCATCGTAACAAACGACTGGCCTCATAAAACCGGTGCCATCTTAGCATACGGTATTTGCAGTGCCCCCAGGGCAGCAGACTGTTTAGAATCTCTCATGCCAGAATTGAAATACATCAGTTCAGGGGCTCATAAACATTGTCACTGTTTACTCACATTAATAATTACATCTGTGGCACCTATAATTTGCCAATGACAGCATCAGGGTAAGTGTGTGTGGTGGATATTTTATGGGGTACACTCTGTGTGTAGTTGTATAATGGGGTACACTTTGTGTGTGGTTGTATAATGGGGTACACTCTGTGTGTGGTTGTATAATGGGGTGCATGCTGTGTGTGGTTGTATAATGGGGTACACTCTGTGTGTAGTTGTATAATGGGTTACATGCTGTGTGTGGTTGTATAATGGGGTACACTCTGTGTGTGGTTGTATAATGGGGTACACTCTGTGTGTGGTTGAATAATGGGGTACACTCTGTGTGTGGTTGAATAATGTGGTACACTCTGTGTGTGGTTGAATAATGTGGTACACTCTGTGTGTAGTTGTATATTGGGGTGCACTCTGTGTGTGTTGTATAATGGGGTGCACTCTGTGTGTGGTTCTATAATTGGGTACACTATGTGTGTTGTTGCATGATGGGGTACACTTTGTGTGTGGTTGTATAATGGGGTACACTCTGTGTGTGGTTGTATAATGGGGTACTCTCTGTATGTAGTTGTATAATGGGGTACACTCTGTGTGTGGTTGTATAATGGGGTACTGTCTGTGTGTGGTTGTATAATGGGGTACACTCTGTGTGTACTTGTATAATGGGGTGCACTCTATATGTCGTTGTATAATGGGGTGCAGTCTCTGTGTAGTTGTATAATGGGGTACACTCTGTGTGTGGGTGTATAATGGGGTACACTCTGTGTGTGGTTGTATAATGGGGTACACTCTGTATGTAGTTGTATAATGGGGTACATTCTGTGTGTGGTTGTATAATGGGGTGCACTTTGTGTGTGGTTGTATAATGGGGTACACTCTGTATGTCGTTGTATAATGGGGTGCAGTCTCTGTGTAGTTGTATAATGGGGTACACTCTGTGTGTGGGTGTATAATGGGGTACACTCTGTGTGTGGTTGTATAATGGGGTACACTCTGTATGTAGTTGTATAATGGGGTGCACTCTGTGTGGTTGTATTATGGGATACTGTGTGTGTGGTTGTGTAATGGGGTGCACTCTGTGTGTGGTTGTATAATTTGATACACTATGTGTGTGGTTGTACAATGGGGTACACTCTGTGCGTGGTTGTATAATAGGGTACACTCTGTGTGTGGTTGTATAATGGAGAACACTATGTGTGTGGTTGTATAATGCGGTACTGTCTGTGTGTGGTTGTGTAATGGGGTGCACTCCTTGTGTGGTTGTATAATTTGGTACACTATGTGTGTGGTTGTGTAATGGGGTGCACTCTGTGTGCGGTTGTATAATGGGGTACACTCTGTGTATAGTTGTATAATTGGGTACACTCTGTGTGTAGTTGCATAATGGGGTACACACTGTGTGTAGTTGTACAATAGGGTAAACTCTGTGTGTGGTTGTATAATGGAGTAAACTGTGTGTGGTTGTATAATGGGGTACACTCTGTGTATAGTTGTATAATGGGGTACACTCTGTGTATAGTTGTATAATGGGGTGCACACTGTGTGTGGTTGTATAATGGGGTACACTCTGTGTGTGGTTGTATAATGGGGTATACTCTGTGTGTGGTTGTATAATGGGGTACACTCTGTGTGTAGTTCTATAATGGGGTAAACTGTGTGTGGTTGTATAATGGGGTGCACACTGTGTGTGGTTGTATAATGGGGTACACTCTGTGTGTGGTTGTATAATGCGGTGCACACTGTGTGGTTGTATAATGGGGTACACTCTGTGTGTGGTTGTATAATGGGGTGCACACTGTGTGGTTGTATAATGGGGTGCACTCTGTTTGTGGTTGTATAATGGGGTACACTATGTGTGTAGTTGTATAATGGGGTAAACTGTGTGTGGTTGTATAATGGGGTGCACTCTGTGTGTGGTTGTATAATGGGGTGCACACTGTGTGTGGTTGTATAATGGGGTGCACTCTGTTTGTGGTTGTATAATGGGGTGCACACTGTGTGGTTGTATAATGGGGTGCACTCTGTGTGTGGTTGTATAATGGGGTACACTCTGGATGTAGTTGTATAATGGGGTGCAGTCTGTGTGTAGTTGTATAATGGGGTACACTCTGTGTGTGGTTGTGTAATGGGCTGCACTCTGTGTGTGGTTATAATGGGGTACACTCTGTGTGTGGTTGTGTAATGGGGTGCACTCTGTGTGTGGTTGTGTAATGGGGTAAACTCTGTTTGTGGTTGTATAATGGGGTACTGTCTGTGTGTGGTTGTGTAATGGGGTACACTCTGTGTGTGTTTGTATAATGGGGTACACTCTGTGTGTGTTTGTATAATGGGGTACACTCTGTGTGTGGTTGTATAATGGGGTACTGTCTGTGTGTGGTTGTATAATGGGGTACACTCTTTGTGTGGTTGTATAATGGGGTACACTCTGTGTGTGGTTATAATGGGGTACACTCTGTGTGTGGCTGTATAATGGGGTACTCTCTGTGTATTTTTGTAATGGGGTACTCTGTGATTCTCTCTGAGCTCCTCCTTGTTGTTTTGTGCAGATGTGGATGAATGCCAGGAGAACTCTAAGATCTGCGGCCCAAATGCATCCTGCAGCAACACCATGGGCAGCTACACCTGCCAGTGTGATGCAGGCTTCATTCCCCACCCAAAGCTGGAGTGGGAGAAGGACGTCACCACCTGTAAAGGTGAGTGTGTGTCTTATACATAGTTCTCCAGGTTATTATATTTTGAGAAATATATAAGCATTTGACATGAAACAGTGAGATGTTGCTTAAATAAAACATTTTAAAATTACATCAAATTTTACTCAGTACTAAAATAAAGAGTGCCAAATGAAAACAATGAGGACTGGTCACCCAACGTGGCAGCATTAAGACAGACTCAGTCTGTAAACACAGATACAATATAAGACAGACATACCTCAGTGAGCTCAGTCTGTAAACACAGATACAATATAAGACAGACATACCTCAGTGAGCTCAGTCTGTAAACACAGATACAATATAAGACAGACATACCTCAGTGAGCTCAGTCTGTAAACACAGATACAATATAAGACAGACATACCTCAGTGAGCTCAGTCTGTAAACACAGATACAATATAAGACAGACATACCTCAGTGAGCTCAGTCTGTAAACACAGATACAATATAAGACAGACATACCTCAGTGAGCTCAGTCTGTAAACACAGCTACAGTTTCACAGGGTTTGATGGGTCTACATTCTTTAACTCAGTGTCCTGTGGCTTTGTGTTGCAGATGTGACAGAGAACCTGGGAGGAGAATGTGAGGTGAGGGGGGGCAGAGTGTTCACTGGGGGAGGGGGAAGTCCATATCATCCATCCTCTCTGCTCCTGTCTCTCTCATTCAGTCACTCTGCTACTGTCTCTCTCATTCATTCACTCTGCTACTGTCTCTCTCATTCATTCACTCTGTTCCTGTCTGTCTCATTCATTCACTCTGCTCCTGTCTGTCTGTCTCATTCATTCACTCTGCTCCTGTTTGTCTCATTCATTCACTCTGCTCCTGTCTCTCTCATTCATTCACTCTGCTCCTGTCTGTCTCATTCATTCACTCTGCTCCTTTCTCATTCATTCACTCTGTTCCTGTCTCTCTCATTCATTCACTCTGCTCCTGTCTCTCTCATTCAGTCACTCTCCTCCTTTCTTTCTCATTCATTCTCTCTTCCTTTCTTTCTCATTCATTCACTCTGTTCCTGTCTCTCTCATTTAGTCACTCTGCTCCTTTCTTTCTCATTCATTCACTCTCTTCCTTTCTTTCTCATTCAGTCACTCTGCTCCTGTCTTTCTCATACAGTCACTCTCCTCCTTTCTTTCTCATTCAGTCACTCTGTTCCTGTCTCTCTCATTCATTCACTCTGCTCCTGTCTCTCTCATTCAGTCACTCTCCTCCTTTCTTTCTCATTCATTCACTCTTCCTTTCTTTCTCATTCATTCACTCTGTTCCTGTCTCTCTCATTTAGTCACTCTGCTCCTTTCTTTCTCATTCATTCACTCTCTTCCTTTCTTTCTCATTCAGTCACTCTGCTCCTGTCTTTCTCATACAGTCACTCTCCTCCTTTCTTTCTCATTCAGTCACTCTGTTCCTGTCTCTCTCATTCATTCACTCTGCTCCTTTCTGTCTCATTCAGTCACTCTGTTCCTGTCTCTCTCATTTATTCGCTCTGTTCCTGTCTGTCTCATTCATTCACTTTGCTTCTTTCTCTCTCATTCATTCACTCTGCTCCTTTCTTTCTCATTCATTCACTCTGCTCCTTTCTTTCTCATTCATTCACTCTGCTCCTGTCTGTCTCATTCATTCACTCTGCTCCTGTCTCTCTCATTCATTCACTCTGCTACTGTCTCTCTCATTCATTCACTCTGCTACTGTCTCTCTCATTCATTCACTCTGCTCCTGTCTGTCATTCATTCACTCTGTTCCTGTCTGTCTCATTCATTCACTCTGCTCCTGTCTCTCTCATTCATTCACTCTGCTCCTGTCTGTCATTCATTCACTCTGTTCCTGTCTGTCTCATTCATTCACTCTGCTTCTGTCTCTCTCATTCATTCACTCTGCTCCTGTCTGTCATTCATTCACTCTGCTCCTGTCTGTCTCATTCATTCACTCTGCTCCTGTCTGTGTCATTCATTCACTCTGCTCCTGTCTGTGTCATTCATTCACTCTGCTTCTGTCTCTCTCATTCATTCACTCTGCTCCTGTCTGTCTCATTCATTCATTCTCCTCCTGTCTCATTCAGATTTGGTTGATGATTTGGTTGAGATTTGCCTGCCAGCAAAAACTCTATGATATCTTAATGTATATAATTGTAACACATTTAATTCAGATTAAAACCAGGTACATCTATCTGCTAGAGTCCGAATAACCATCTGGTGCATGGAGATTTTGCAAGTTGAGTTTGTGTGTTTCATTTTTAAAAATATTTTTTTTACCTTTGTTTAACATGAATCGTCCCATTGAGATTCCAAATTTTCTACAGGATATACAGGATAGGTTCTGTGTGTGTCATTTTAGGGGTTTTCGGAGAAAGAATGTCACCTAAAAAACCTGTTGGAACTAATCGAGAATACCACTGCTGCTGAACTTCCACAGACGGTGAGGTCAAAAATGCTTTCAAATATTTACACACCCGAGCGTTTTACAATTCAATGTAACACGATGGTGATGTATATTTTCAAAGCTTATTTTGTGACACATTGTGGTGCTGTATATTTACAAAGCTGGGTGTGTCACACCGTGGTGCTGTATATTTACAAAGCTGATTGTGTCACACCGTGGTGCTATATATTTACAAAGCTGAGTGTGTCACACTGTGGTGCTGTATATTTACAAAGCTGAGTGTGTCACATCGTGGTGCTGTATATTTACAAAGCTGGGTGTGTCACACCATGGTGCTGTATCTTTACAAAGCTGGGTGTGTCACACCATGGTGCTGTATCTTTACAAAGCTGAGTGTGTCACACTGTGGTGCTGTATATTTACAAAGCTGAGTGTGTCACATCGTGGTGCTGTATATTTACAAAGCTGGGTGTGTCACACCATGGTGCTGTATCTTTACAAAGCTGGGTGTGTCACACCGTGGTGCTGTATATTTACAAAGCTGGGTGTGTCACACCATGGTGCTGTATATTTACAAAGCTGGGTGTGTCACACCGTGGTGCTGTATATTTACAAAGCTGATTGTGTCACACCGTGATGCTGTATATTTAGGAAGCTGGGTGTGTCACACCATGATGCTGTATATTTACAAAGCTGGGTGTGTCACACCATGGTGCTGTATATTTACAAAGCTGATTGTGTCACACCGTGATGCTGTATATTTAGGAAGCTGGGTGTGTCACACCATGGTGCTGGTTCATTCTTATGGTAATGGTTGTGTTGTGATGTGTGCTGTAAAGTGTTTTATGGCCACTCAGCTCAATGTGGTTTTTTGTAGACCGCAGTCACGCTGCTGAATGCAACTCTGAGCACACTGGACCAGCTCTCTCAGCCAGAGCAGCTCTCTCGGCAGGGGAGGAGGAAGGAGCAGCTCTCTCAGACAGAACAGGAGGAGACCCTTGTGAGGTTTGGAGACGCTATACTGAGCTCATCCGAGAAGCTTGTTTCTACACAGGTGGAGACAACACCCACCCAAGCCAACACCAGCATCAGGACACTGGCTTTGGGTAAGTGCTGTGTACAGCAGTGTGTAGCACAGTGTAGGTTGTACTGTTGACAGCGTGTAGCACAGTGTAGGTGTGTACTGTAGACAGTGTGTCACACAGTGTAGGTGTGTATTATGGGCAGTGTGTAACACAGTGCAGGTTTGTACTGTAGACAGTGTGGAACACAGTGTAGGTTTGTACTGCAGGCAGTGTGTAGCACAGTGTAGGTGTGTATTATAGGCAGCGTGTAACACAGTGTAACTGTGTATTGTAGGCAGTGTATAACACAGTGTAGGCGTGTACTGTAGACAGTGTGTCACACTGTGTAGTTGTCCACTGTACGCAGTGTGGAGCACAGTGTAGGTGTGTACTGTAGGCAGTGTGTCACACAGTGTAGTTGTCCACTGTAGGCAGTGTGGAGCACAGTGTGGGGGTGTATTGTAGGCAGTGTGTAACACAGTGTAGGTGTGTATTATAGGCAGTAGGTAACACAGTGTAGGTGTGTACTGTACACAAAGTAGGCATGTGCTGTCAGTTTTGCACACAGCAGAACTCATGACACACGTTTACTGTACCTTTGTCAGATGCACTGACATTTTCCATGGGGCCCAAAACCACCCTGAGCAAAGACACTCAGCTGAGTATCAGTAACAACTCCATGGACATCGATCTGCCAGCCATCAGCAGGAACAATAACGGTGAGCGTGTCGTCTCTCGCACTGCCCAGTACTCATCCCACACAACTCTCTCATTGGACCGAGGCACCTGCACCTCAGTGTAAAAATGTTATTTTATATGCCTATACAGTCCTAGGTGTACCAAAGGAAACTACTCATTTTGTATGACTTATTGCTGTAATTCTCTTTTGATAAACAGCCTACAAATCTAAAGGTAAAAACTTATTATATGATACCGCTGTCCTTTGAAATTGTTCATTCAGCTGAAATTTATCTAATCCCTGCAGGCGCTCTGTACCTAGAGATCCGGTGGATTTGACCAGGATAGCCATATCAAACCTTACCATTTAAGAATTGTCAATGAATCACAGATCCAGTGTTTAATGTAGAACTTGGCTTTGATTTAACAATGCAAATGATCATTTACTTCATCACAAGCAACTTCAGCATTCATCCAAATTAATTTGCCAAGCTGTAAAGAAGAGCAAGCCTCCCTCATCTGCATTTGTGACAGTGACTGAATCCAGGGCAAGGTTTGGGACTGCCGTGCCCTGATGATCTACGTAGAGCGTGTTGGAGGTTGTGTGTTCTGATTCGGGTTCTGGGTTCTGTTGGTCTGTTCTACAGGATCTGCAGCAGTGGTCTTTATGACCTACACCAACATGGAGGACGTTCTGAAAGCCGAACTCTTCTACACAGAGAATGACACCATCAAGACCATGATGTCTAATGTGGTCACGGCTTCCGTCGTCAAAACCAAAAATACAACCCTGCCAAAACCGGTCAATTTTACCCTGAAACACCAGAGGGTGAGTTCTGTAACTTTACGTGCTACTAACCTTCAGTAACACTGTAACTCCACCTCTCACTAACCCTCAGTAACACTTTAACTCCACCTCTCAGACCCTCAGTAACACTGAAACTCCCCCTCTCACTAACCTTCAGTAACACTGTAACTCCACCTCTCACTAACCTTCAGTAACACTGTAACTCTACCTCTCACTAACCTTCAGTAACACTGTAACTCTACCTCTCACTAACCTTCTGTAACACTGTAACTCCCCCTCTCACTAACCTTCAGTAACACTTTAACTCCACCTCTCACTGACCTTCAGTAAAACTGTAACTCCACCTCTCACTAACCTTCAGTAAAACTGTAACTACACCTCTCACTAACCTTCAGTAACACTGTAACTCCACCTCTCACTTAACTTCAGTGACACTCTAACATTACTTCTCACTAACCCCCAGTAACACTGTCACTTTACCTAGTCCAAGTTCACAGCAGTAGACCTGACTGTGTGATGAAGAATGTATGACCAGGGTCAGGGGTGCTGCTGTAGCTTCTGCTGTGCATTGGTGGAAGGTTGCTATGACGTTTGTGTGACATTGATATGTTGCAGTAGCATTGCTGTGACGTTTGTGTGACATAGATATGTTGTGGTAGCATTGCTGTGACGTTTGTGTGACATTGATATGTTGCGGTAGCATTGCTGTGACGTTTGTGTGACATTGATATGTTGCTGCAGCATTGCTGTGACGTTTGTGTGACATTGATATGTTGCAGTAGCATTGCTGTGACGTTTGTGTGACATTGATATGTTGCGGTAGCATTGCTGTGACGTTTGTGTGACATTGATATGTTGCTGTAGCATTGCTGTGACGTTTGTGTGACATTGATATGTTGCGGTAGCATTGCTGTGACGTTTGTGTGACATTGATATGTTGCGGTAGCATTGCTGTGACGTTTGTGTGACATTGATATGTTGCAGTAGCATTGCTGTGACGTTTGTGTGACATTGATATGTTGCGGTAGCATTGCTGTGACGTTTGTGTGACATTGATATGTTGCGGTAGCATTGCTGTGACGTTTGTGTGACATTGATATGTTGCAGTAGCATTGCTGTGACATTTGTGTGACATTGATATGTTGCGGTAGCATTGCTGTGACGTTTGTGTGACATTGATGTGTTGCGGTAGCATTGCTGTGACGTTTGTGTGACATTGATATGTTGCGGTAGCATTGCTGTGACGTTTGTGTGACATTGATATGTTGCGGTAGCATTGCTGTGACGTTTGTGTGACATTGATATGTTGCGGTAGCATTGCTGTGACGTTTGTGTGACATTGATATGTTGCAGTAGCATTGCTGTGACATTTGTGTGACATTGATATGTTGCGGTAGCATTGCTGTGACGTTTGTGTGACATTGATATGTTGCTATAGCATTGCTGTGACGTTTGTGTGACATTGATATGTTGCGGTAGCATTGCTGTGACGTTTGTGTGACATTGATATGTTACAGTAGCATTGCTGTGACGTTTGTGTGACATTGTGTGTGTGCTCAGGAGATGCACCCTAAGGGCCAGCTCACCTGTGTGTACTGGAATGAGAGCAGCTGGAGTGTGGATGGCTGTGAGGCCACAGAGACCAATGCCACCCACACCGTGTGTACCTGTGCCCACCTCTCCACCTTCGCCCTAATCATGCAGACAGACAAACCACCTGAGGTGAGGAGGGGAGGGGATAAGCTCACCAATCAGACCTGGTTTAGAATGTGCTGCTTACAGAGCTAAAGCTGTGTGTGAGCACAGTTGAAAAGCAGCATGATAGAAAGTGCACTGTTAAAGTCCCATCACAGCACTGTAACCTGCACCCTCTGACTCAGTCTCAGTATTAGATGTTAAATGATGCTCCAGGTGGGGGAGGACTGATGATCTAACTGTGCTGTGGATGGATGGCTGTTTCCAGGACGACAGTCTCCTGGAGCTGATCACCATGGTTGCCCTTTCAGTGGGGCTGGCGTGTCTGGCTCTGGCCATCCTCACCTTCATCTTCTGCACATGGAACCCCAAAGTCAACAACACGGCACGCCTCAACCTCTCTATCTGCCTCTTCCTGGCCCATCTGCTCCTTCTGCTGGTGCAGAAGTTTCTCCATCTCATCCGCCCACTCAAGGTTCTCCACCCCCAGCACCACCCACACACACCTCATTAACAACATCACCATCTATGACCTCATCAGCTATATCACCATCTATGACCTCATCAGCTATATCACCATCTATGACCTCATCAGCTATATCACCATCTATGACCTCAGCAATTACATCATCACCATCTATGACCTCATCAGCTATATCACCATCTATGACCTCATCAGCTATATCACCATCTATGACCTCATCAGCTATATCACCATCTATGACCTCATCATCTATATCACCATCTATGACCTCATCAGCTATATCACCATCTATGACCTCATCAGCTATATCACCATCTGTGACCTCATCATCTATATCACCATCTATGACCTCATCAGCTATATCACCATCTATGACCTCATCAGCTATATCACCATCGTCATCTGTGACCTCATCAGATACATCAACATTTATGACCTCACCACCTATGTCAGCATCTATAACATGTCTATTCAACTACAATCCTAGAGATCCAAAGTGTCTGCAGAAATCATTATCAACATTAAATCAGAGAATACATCCTTGGTGAGCAGGTGTTATCCTCCTCCCCTATCCAGCAATATGGTGAAACACCAGCCATATCTGCCAAAAGCTTCTCACATTCAACATTGTGTCAAGAATATGGAAACCTTGAGAACAAAACTGAGGAGAAAAACAAACCAGCATAGATCTTAAACCAGGCCAGGTAGCTCATTAGCAGGAAGCAAGCAAATGCCAGGATGTCTTTACACAGGATAAGGAAGGTACTCCAAGTGTACAAAAGCCCCACCCAACCCCTCCACTCATCTTTTCATATGATACCATCAGTAGGAAGTTTACTTCTCAGACACTCAAACATGAGTCCAGCAAACAGCTGTCTAAAATGAACACAGTAATGGTTACAGAACTGAAGGCAACAATGACATAGGAGGTGCTGATCATGATTATGCTGCTGAAGGTGAACGTGATGATGATGAAGGTGATGTTTTGTGTCTCTGCAGCGGGTGTGCTCTGTGCTCGCTGGTATCCAGCACTTCCTCTTCCTCTCCAGCTTTGTATGGATGTACCTGGAGGCTCTGCAGCTCTTCCTGTTAGTGCGTCGCCTTCGCAAGGTCAAGGTCATCCACCATGAGAGTGTGCACTGGGGCTACCTGCTGCTGATTGGCTACGGCGTCCCCTGCCTGATGGTTTCCGTGTCTGCGGGACTGTTTCCAGATGGTTACGGAAACGAGCAGTAAGTACACAGAGGGCCCATGGGTGAACAGAATGAGAGACTGTGGTTCCATGACGGCTCCGGAGGGGTTCTGGAGTCAGTAGGCAGGGTTCTATCATGATTCCCATCCCAGGTTCGGCAGACATTCCTGACTCCAGCACTTAACTCCGACACTGAATGGGGCTCTTGGAGACACACTGAGTCATGGACACATAGGCTAAGTGACAGTGGTCATTAGCTCCGCTACATTGACTGATATATGTGACTGTGTTTTTCTCTTGCATCTTTCCTCTTTAACTCTGTATCTGGTTGGTCTCAGGTGTTGGCTAAAGACAGAGAGAGGCTTCAAGTGGAGTTTTCTGGGGCCTGTGTGCTATATTCTTACAGTACGTATCTGACAAAGGCTTAATATCTCTGTCCAGTCATGACCTGTGCTCCTGTTCAAAGCAGTGATGTGTCCCCTCCCATCTTCCCACCTGTCCAGATGAACATCATCCTCTTCACCGGTGTCATTGGAAGCCTTCAGGCCACCCTGGCTGACCTGAACAGAGAAATCTCTCTGATGAGAGACACCAGGTAAGAGAGCACAGGTACAGGAACGATCAGACACATACAAGTAAGAGAAAAGCGACAGAGACGAGGACAGTGATAGAAATTGAACAGGATACACAGATGTGGACAGCAGCAGGGAACAGGAAGAGGACACGTATATGGGCCATTCCATCCTAAATCCACCCACCCCCTCAGACCGGCTCTCTTCCCCGTAGCTTTATATGTAATATTTGTCCGTCTTTCTTTTCTCTCTCTGAAGGGTGATGGTGTTCAAAGCTCTGGTGCAGTTCGTTATCCTCGGTTGCCCCTGGGTTCTGGGCTTCTTTGTGAAAAACAACAAGATGCTGGAGTATCTCTTCATACTGTCCGTCTCCCAGCAGGGCACCTTCATCTTCCTGGTGCACTGTGTCCTAAACAAAGAGGTGAGACTCCAACTTCCCCACTCTCACAGCTACACTGCCAGTCTACCTGTATCTTCTCTTTACTGTCGTACCTGTTTCTTACTTAATATATTATCTGTATTTCACCTGCAGCATCTCATAGCACACCTGTGCCATCTCACCTGTGCCCAATGTCATTAACCCCATCAGTACTCTTTTAGTGATGTATATACACTACCTGCTCTGCTTTACCTGCAATTAATCTCCCATCGTCTCCACTCTGCTCAGTAAATGTGTGTGTGTGTGCGTGTGTGTGTGTGTGTTGCAGGTACGGCTACAGTACAAGACATGGTGGAATAAACTATCTAGCAACTCCTCCAGCACTTCCTCAAGTGGAATGTTAAGCAGCGACTGAAAGAAGCCTTCAACAGCTCCACAGATGGGAAAGGACTCTATCCATGTTCCTGTAGTGTAACAGTACATTAATGGGGAAGGGGCTGTATCCATGTTCCTGCAGTGTAACAGTACATTAATGGGGAAGGGGCTGTATCCATGTTCCTGTAGTGTAACAGTACATTAATGGGGAAGGGGCTGTATCCATGTTCCTGCAGTGTAACAGTACATTCATGGGGAAGGGGCTGTATCCATGTTCCTGTAGTGTAACAGTACATTAATGGGGAAGGGACTGTATCCATGTTCCTGTAGTGTAACAGTACATGAATGGGGAAGGGACTCTATCCATGTTCCTGTAGTGTAACAGTACATTAATGGGGAAGGGGCTGTATCCATGTTCCTGTAGTATTACAGTACATTAATGGGGAAGGGGCTGTATCCATGTTCCTGTAGTGTAACAGTACATGAATGAGGAAGGGGCTGTATCCATGTTCCTATTGTGTAACAGTACATTAGTGGGGATGGGGCTGTATCCATGTTCCTGTCGTGTAACAGTACATTAATGGGGAAGGGGCTGTATCCATGTTCCTGTAGTGTAGTAACAGTACATTAATGGGGATGGGGCTGTATCCATGTTCCTGTAGTGTAACAGTACATTAATGGGGAAGGGGCTGTATCCATGTTCCTGTAGTGTAACAGTACATTAATGGGGAAGGGGCTGTATCCATGTCCCTGTAGTGTAACAGTGCATTAATGGGGATGGGGCTGTATCCATGTTCCTGTAGTGTAACAGTACATTAATGGGGAATGGGCTGTATCCATGTTCCTGTTGTGTAATAGTACATTAATGGGGAAGGGGCTGTATCCATGTTCCTGTAGTGTAGTAACAGTACATTAATGGGGAAGGGGCTGTATCCATGTTCCTGTAGTGTAGTAACAGTACATTAATGGGGAAGGGGCTGTATCCATGTTCCTGTCATGTAACAGTACATTAATGGGGAAGGGGCTGTATCCATGTTCCTGTAGTGTAACAGTACATTAATGGGGAAGGGGCTGTATCCATGTTCCTGTAGTGTAACAGTACATGAATGAGGAAGGGGCTGTATCCATGTTCCTATTGTGTAACAGTACATTAGTGGGGATGGGGCTGTATCCATGTTCCTGTCATGTAACAGTACATTAATGGGGAAGGGGCTGTATCCATGTTCCTGTAGTGTAACAGTACATTAATGGGGAAGGGGCTGTATCCATGTTCCTGCAGTGTAACAGTATATAAATGGGGAAGGGACTGTATCCATGTTCCTGTAGTGTAACTATACATTCATGGGGAAGGGGCTGTATCCATGTTCCTGTAGTGTAACAGTACATTAATGGGGAAGGGGCTGTATCCATGTTCCTGCAGTGTAACAGTATATAAATGGGGAAGGGACTGTATCCATGTTCCTGTAGTGTAGTAACAGTACATTAATGGGGAAGGGGCTGTATCCATGTTCCTGTAGTGTAACAGTATATTAATGGGGATGGGGCTGTATCCATGTTCCTGTGGTGTAACAGTACATTAATGGGGAAGGGGTTGTATCCATGTTCCTGTAGTGCAACAGTACATTAATGGGGAAGGGGCTGTATCCATGTTCCTGTAGTGTAACAGTACATTAATTGGGAATGGGCTGTATCCATGTTCCTGTAGTGTAACAGTATATTAATGGGGATGGGGCTGTATCCATGTTCCTGTAGTGTAACAGTATATTAATGGGGAAGGGGCTGTATCTATGTTCCTGTAGTGTAACAGTACATTAATGGGGAAGGGGCTGTATCCATGTTCCTGTAGTGTAACAGTATATTAATGGGGAAGGGGCTGTATCCATGTTCCTGTCGTGTAACAGTACATTAATGGGGAATGGGCTGTATCCATGTTCCTGTAGTGTAACAGTATATTAATGGGGAAGGGGCTGTATCCATGTTCCTGTAGTGTAACAGTACATTAATGGGGAAGGGGCTGTATCCATGTTCCTGTAGTGTAACAGTACATTAATGGGGAAGGGGCTGTATCCATGTTCCTGTCGTGTAACAGTACATTAATGGGGAATGGGCTGTATCCATGTTCCTGTAGTGTAACAGTATATTAATGGGGAAGGGGCTGTATCCATGTTCCTGTAGTGTAACAGTACATTAATGGGGAAGGGGCTGTATCCATGTTCCTGTCGTGTTACAGCAACGATTGCTGTGATGCAAGTGCTGCAGTCAACACTGCTGCTCACTGCATCCTGACTCATAGACCGAGACACTGGATCAGGATCTCTGGGACTGTGCTGGATTGATTCTCATCTCACCTGTCTAACAGAAAGTGCTGAGTTTCAACTCACAATCTTGTATGCTCTCCCTTTTTGATAATCTCTGGTGTAACTCAAGGCTCAGTTCTTGGGCCAATAAGATACATAGTTTTCTCTATACATGATCCTAATTATTCATTGTTGATGATATTCAGCTGTATATATCAGTCAAAGAGAAAGACGATACCAATTTGGTGGTTCTACATAATTGTATAGGTGAAATAAGGGGTGTGGCTTAATTGTGTTGATGCACCCTTTGGGCACATTGGTATTCCATTGGCTTTATAACCACTGTTCATTTTTCTTTTTTTATTTTTCATTGATTACTCATGTGTTGAATTCCAACTAATTTATGTTTATGTCAGTGCAGAGTAAATGTTATTTGCAATTTATCTATTGTCTACGAATTTTTGAAAAATATGAAAAGTTAAGTGTGTGTAGTTAATAATTTTTATTATAATGCTGTTTGTTGAAAAAAATGATATATTTTATTGACCTGTTTTAATAGTTAGGAGTGTGTCTCCTTAATTGTTCAATTGAATTGGAAACACCTGGGTAAAAAAGGAAATGGGGAACACAGGTGGAATCGATTAACGAGGGCCCCACATTGGGCCCTCAGGAAAGTGAGCCGAGCTTGATATTTTGCAAAGGTGACTTTATGGGCATCCTGTTATTCCCAATTTCATGATTCATCTGGCAGTCATAGCAGTGGAAAAAGGTTGAAATTAAGCCTGAAAAAATGCTCACAATGACACAGTCTTCTGTGAATGTCGGTAGATGGCTATCCAGAGGTGATCGGCCTGATAAATTGCGTTAGGTGGTTAAAAAAAAGGAACCATCAGGGTTACAGGGAATTCCCACAGCAGGATCCATCTGGCACTGTTGACAGGTGTAAAGTGGGCCAGGCTGGCTGTGGTGCTGGTCTCACAGAGAGGCTGATGGCCCCATTTCAGGGGGGTTGGTGCTTTACCCTGCAGTGCTTTGTGCAGCAGTGGACTCTCCTACTAAACTGTGGCTACTAAATGACAGTGCAGTTGCCATGTAAATGAAAACCAGCATACACAGAAGTATTCCAGGGCCAAGACTGGCCAGAGGGGTATGTAGTTTGAATGTAGTATGATTCAGCTATATGGCAGCTTCTGCAGGACACTAGAGATCACTGCATGCACCTGCAGCCTGCCAAGAATCATCATACCTGAGTGGATTTACTCCAATCTGGCAGTCCTATATGTGCATCTGTGGTCTACCATTTGTCCACTAGATGTCACTAATGCAACAAAAAACATCAGGACATTTGCTGAGGAGAAGTGAATGGTAGCATGAGAACATTTATTACACAGTTTTCTCTTAATGGCTTCCTGTATATTGTTGGGAAAAAAGTCATCAGTAACCAGGTCACTCTTGATTTTCACACCGTATTTAAATGTATTAACCAATTTCCTCAATTTCACTTCTCATACTCGTATTCTTCATGTATTCATATGTAGACACACACAGTTTGCTTCCTGGAATAAACACACACATAAATAGACTGGATTCCTTTTTTCCATTTATGGTGAAAAAGGACCAGATAAGTCATACTGCAGCTCGGAGTGTTTCCCCTTTCCCCACACCAAATAAATTACATTCGTAAAAGGGGTTTAACAAGTTGAACTACTGCATGATCTTTCTTGTTGAGCCCAAGCAGACAGAATCTACTCTGTTTTCACACTGAAGATATAACACTGTTCATATTCAGTATTTTCTATGCAGTCTGGGTAATCTGAAGTTAACATATGTTCAGTTCAGTTTGAAGTATCTGCCCACTCAGATTCTGAGGCAGCTGTTGCCCTGGGGCCATATCTGACTGTATGGCTGTCACCAGCTCCACCAGGAGCAAGGCCTTTTACTCCACAAACTGACTCTTTGCTTTTATTTTCCATTGTTAAGAAGTACTTTCTGAAAACTTACTTAAAACTCTGAACACAAGACACAGGCCAGTATACCCCTCTGTCATTGGTCCACAGTACAATATCCCCCTCTGTGATTGGTTCACAGTACATTATCCCCCTCTGTAATTTGCCCACAGTATAGTATCCCTCTGTGAGTGGTGCACAGGCCAGTATCCTTTTTTGGGGGGTCTTGGGTGTGTGGAGGGGTGGACCCTGCCCTGACACTGCCACTGCCATTTTGAGCTTAAGTCATCCTCCCCATCACTGCTGGTGCCTCTCTGAGACGAGCTGTCTTTTCATCAGCCCCCGCACTGCAGCCCCCAACCCCCGCGCCCCAAAGATTATTACCTATCTTGCCTAGGAATCTGGGAGTGAGGTCAGGGTCTATTTTGGAGCTCTGGGATGCTAAAGAGGACACTGACATAGCTTCCAAATTACTCCCCCTTCACAACAACTTCAGCAGCAACAGCAACAACCACACACAGCTCATTTTAGGACATGGGCTCCTGTCCTGCTCCCCCCCCCACCACCCAAAACTGAGCCCCAAGCTTGGAGAGACAGAAACAGGAATCTGACTCATGATGCAACAAAAGGGCGGGGTTTATTTTGAGCCTCCTGCATGATTTATACATCACCTCCTTTAGAGCTGTGACTGAATCCAGTCCTGTGGAATGACTCCTTTAGAGCTGTGACTGAATCCAGCCTTGTGGAATGACTCCTTTACAGCTGTGAATGAATCCAGTCCTGTGGAATGACTCCTTTAGAGCTGTGACTGAATCCAGCCTTGTGGAATGACTCCTTTAGAGCTGTGAATGAATCCAGTCCTGTGGAATGACTCCTTTTAGAGCTGTGACTGAATCCAGCCTTGTGGAAGGACTCCTTTGGAGCTGTGAATGAATCCAGTCCTGTGGAATGACTCCTTTAGAGCTGTGAATGAATCTAGTCTTGTGGAATGACTCCTATCACCCAGGAATGTGGGAGCTGAGAACATTAGTTCTGACTCTCCAATGCTCTCAGATCCAGAAATGGTTCTCTGGGATTAACATGTGCAGAAGTCCAGATATAAATAACTGGTGGATACAGATAGCAAGAGCTGGAAATAGTTTATGGTGTTAAGACCACAGACACATGCCAAGCAGTAGTTTCATCCTCAGACATGGTTTTTAAATAAAGTTTAACTGCTCTGAATGAACACACACAAACACAAACATGTGTGTGTGCATGAATAACACACACACATTGACACACATAATCATACCGGGATGCACATAAATGCAGGAGTCTCAAAGCAGGCATTAGTCTCACTAAGGACTTTGTAGACTGAAGATCTGATGTCTCTTTATTGTGTTTTAAAATAGAAATAACACATTCCAAAGGGCATTTTCTTGCTTCCAATCATCTATAACATAATCACAGACTGTTAATGTAAATTATTGTTTGACTAAGTTGTTTATTCACTTATGGAGACAAAGTGTGTTTGACTGAATCCAGCCCAGTGTGCTGGCATCATCCATTAGGCAACCCATATTTGCCTGCTGGCTCCCCTGGGGGACTTTTGGAGTAACAATCTTTTTACTTCTGCGCTTTCATTCAGTGTGTGTGAGAAAGACAGAGAGTGAGTGTGTTTGTGTGTCTGTAGGAATGAGTGTGTGTTCTTGGATATGTGTGTCAGTGAGAGTGTGCCTGTGCATCTCTGTGTGTATGTGTGAGGGTAGTGCAGACACTGTCATTTGATCTACTCTAGCCAAGTCATCTAAAGAGCTCCCGGAACTACCTCAGAACAGAGGAGCTTGAGTTTCTCACCTCCGTCCAGACAGATTGAGTTCAGGTCGGGGGTGCAGCTTGTCTCCATGGGGAGGGAGCTGCTGGCCGGGACCCACAGGCTGCGTGATTCCACAGGCTCTGATTCCACAGGCTGCATGATTCCACAGGCTCTGATTCTACAGGCTCTGATTCCACAGGCTCTGATTCCACAGGCTGTGTGATTCCACAGGCTCTGATTCCACAGGCTGCGTGATTCCACGGGCTCTGATTCCACAGGCTCTGATTCCACAGGCTGCGTGATTCCACAAGCTCTGATTCCACAGGCTCTGATTCCACAGGCTGCGTGATTCCACGGGCTCTGATTCCACAGGCTGCGTGATTCCACAGGCTCTGATTCTACAGGCTGCGTGATTCCACAGGCTCTGATTCCACAGGCTGCATGATTCCACAGGCTGCGTGATTCCACAGGCTGCGTGATTCCACAGGCTCCGATTCCACAGGCTGCATGATTCCACAGGCTCTGATTCCACAGGCTGCATGATTCCACAGGCTGTGTGATTCCACAGGCTGCGTGATTCCACAGGCTCCGATTCCACAGGCTGCATGATTCCACAGGCTCTGATTCTACAGGCTGCGTGATTCCACAGGCTGTGTGATTCCACAGGCTGCATGATTCCACAGGCTGTGTGATTCCACAGGCTGCGTGATTCCACAGGCTCCGATTCCACAGGCTGCATGATTCCACAGGCTCTGATTCCACAGGCTGCATGATTCCACAGGCTCTGATTCCACAGGCTGCGTGATTCCACAGGGCTCTGATTCCACAGGCTGCGTGATTCCACAGGCTCTGATTCCACAGGCTGCGTGATTCCACAGGCTCTGATTCCACAGGCTGTGTGATTCCACAGGCTGCGTGATTCCACAGGCTCTGATTCCACAGGCTGTGTGATTCCACAGGCTGCGTGATTCCACAGGCTCTGATTCCACAGGCTGCATGATTCCACAGGCTCTGATTCCACAGGCTGCGTGATTCCACAGGGTCTGATTCCACAGGACACGCTGTAGTTTCGGTGCTGTAAAAACTACTCATGAACACACTCGCTGTAGTTTAGCTGTCATTAATGTTGTTTGATGAAGGTGATCCCAGATGTCCCCATTTTCAGCCCGTTTTAGGCATAGCTGCTTGCAGGAGTGTCTCATAATCAGACGGCCAGATCTCAAGTGATCGCACATTTGGTCAATTAGGCCAATGCACAAGGAAGTGCACAGCTCTTAAACACCGTAGTGCATGAGGACCTGCAAGAACAGTGAGAGCTCATGTGGTTGACAGATGGTTGACAGAAGGTTGGTGGAAGGTTGGCAGTCAATAACCTGCAGGCCTCCTTCCTATTTACTTTGCAAATAATGGCAGGTTTGGGCCTATGCTACGGCAGCACCTGTCTGTGTGCTGCCAGGCCTTCCCGTAAAGGGCTGGGATAACTAATCCATATCCTGAAACTACCCCTGCCAGATCCCCTCCCTACCTCTCTCTCTCTGTCTCTCCCTCCCTCCCTGTTTCTCCTTCCCTCTCTCTGTCTCTCCCTCCCTCTCTCTCTCTCCCTCGTTCTCTGTCTGTCCCTCCCTCCCTGTTTATCCTTCCCTCTCTCTGTCTCTCCCTCCCTCTCTCTCTCTCCCTCCCTCCCTGTTTCTCCTTCCCTCTCTCTGTCTCTCCCTCCCTCTCTCTCTCTCCCTCCCTCCCTGTTTCTCCTTCCCTCTCTCCCTCCCTCTCTCTCTCACTCTCTCTCTGTCTCCTTCCCTCCATCTCTCCATATATATAATTTTATATGTTTTATCATGAAGAAAGGGCCATTTTCATGTTCTGTTCTGTGGGTACTGATTTCAAAACTCAGCTCAATAGCTAAAAGAAAAGACACAGAAACGGACCTGTGGTGTCATGTTTGCTGCGCAGCTCAGTGCAGTGCAGCCCCTCAGGCTGCGCAGCCAGGCTTGTGTGCATGAGGAAAGGAGCGGGAATGATACTGTTGTTATCTCTTTATTCAGTTATTCAGCTTCCAGTAACATGGCAGGGGTCTGAGTCCCGTAAACACAGGCTAACGGGGAACTAAGATTACCTCCTGGTGCCAAAAAACACTCATCTGCTGCCCAGCTGTCCCTCTTTTCCTCTTCTTCTTCAGCGAGCGGCCTGCAAAGAAGTGCACATATAGATGAAACGGATATGAAACCTACTGTACAAAAACAACATTACATATGAAGTCAGGGACCTGAGGGGAAAAGTGAACCAAGAGTGGGCCCAGCGTTTGATGCCCTACTGTGGTCAGTGCCCTCTGGGCCTAACACATGCAGTCAGAGAATGAATTGAGATGCTTTGTTTGTTTAAAAATTTAACCAGGTCAGGCAATTGATAACTGGGGATCTAAATTTTGTATCTAACGTCCAGTTTATTTATTTTGCAATCATTTTTTTCCAAATAATTGATTTAATTGCATTACTCAACATTCCAAATCGTACACTACATTACCTTCCCACACAGTTTATAATATGCAGCGCTGAACATCTTAATGTGCAACTGCAGATCTGTAATTACTCTGGAAGCATGACTCCTCACTAAATCTTCACTGTCAAAAGGTGTATCTGTACTGAAATACTGAACATTTAGCAAGGTGTCAGTACATCATGCTATTTATATTGTCTCTTTAGCTTTAGCTGTGTTGTTTATTTAGCCATTTTTAGTTTTATTTAAGTGTTACTTACCCTTAGTGAGTTGTCACAACCCAGCTAACGTTATGAATGAAAACATTTTAAGCAGATTTGTTCAACAATGCTAATAATAGTCATAAAATTAACTGAACTGGCCATTTGCAGTTTGAGTTCACATTGCACTGCAGGTTTCTGTGCTTTGAAAGTATGTAAGCATAGGGTGCTCGTTAGTTCCAAAATGAGGTTATAGTTCCAATAGACTGTAGATCATCTTGGTCAGAAACACCATCTTAGCCTGTCTCTTACCTGGCAGTGATAAAGACTTGATGTTATTTTTCATAAGTCATAATAACTCTTATCATCCAGACTTCACCCTGCAGCTCTTGAGTTTCCCAGCAATATGAGGAACCTGACACTGTGTCACAGGTTTTACCCGTAATCTTACAGTAAACACTTAACCACGGCATTCATGGAGCACAGAATGCGTCCTGTGTGCTGCTATAGTGCAAGAACAATTACGACCTTCATGAACTTTAAGAAGAGGAATAAGCAGTAGCAGTATTAGCAGTAGCAGTTACAGTTAGCAGTTTCAATGATAACTAGATGTACAGTTCAAAAAGTCTGTTTGCCTGCCAAAGGCTAGAAGAGGCTATGTAAAATACTGTGTTACTGCATCCAGTAAATTAACTAAGCTAAGAAGTTAAGTAGCAGCAGAAACAAGAGGAGCTGTCAGAGGTACCCAACAGAATTTCTTATTAAAACCTTAATTAGTTATTTACACTCATTACACCTGTACAGCCTTGAAGTATCATAATATCTGCATGGTTGAGGCATATTTTTATTATTTTATGTATATAACCTTTGTACCACTATATGGGTGAAACTGAGCAGTATACCACAGCCAGTGCTGGGCTGTTAGCTAGTGAGGATAAACTAATGTAACGTTAGCTGTCATAAGCTAGGTAGCACTACTTGATTGGCACGGCTTCTTGAGCAGTATTTAATGTTACTTGGGATAAATCTGTCAAATGCGTGTAACTCTGTAAAGCGGTTAATAACAGACATGAATAACATCAGTACATTAAGATGAAAGCAATCCAAAAATGTCAAATCCCGTAAGGTAGTTAGCTAATGACGTAGTTCGTTATCGACACCCGGCTCTGCACTGCAAAGGTTAAACATCAACCGCAAGTAGCTAAATAGTCAGTTAACCGGCAAGCAGCTGCGTTGTTTCGATAACGGTATTTTGTAAACCAACTAAAGAGTTTGAAGAAAAATAGTACCGACTACATATCCTTACCATTTAAATTGTCCATAAAATTGAGTCAACTTAACTCTATTTGTGAGCCTACCAATTCCTACGGTAACTGTTGCTCAATGTCAGCTTGTTCGTGTAAATGTGTTTCATTTTGAAGCACGCTTAGTATTACATTAGTGTTTAATCAATGAGGACCGTTTTTAATAAACTCATAGTTTCAAAGTATACACCTTATAGCTAAGAAAAATATAAGCAACCAGTATTTATAGGTTTATGATGACCAACTGTGTCGCCCTGTGTCAAACTCAAAACTGTAGGATATTCAGAGATAGTTTGCTCCTTCAGCAAGGAAACAATTACTATTATTACTATTACTAGTAGTAGTAGTAATAATAATCCTCTTTGATAAAAAAGAAAAGAAAAATTGAATAAGCAGCTTCAGTCATTACCCTCATGTCAAACTCCCCAAAATAGAGGGGCATCCCCAACTGAGGCAAGGATTTCCAGCAACGATCAGAATAGCAGAGAGAATAAGGATTATCTCTCTCCAGAACAAACCACGCCTCAGATTGCTCTGCAAAACCAGTGTTGGCCAGTCATTTACTAGATTGTACTTGTTTCTAATCTTCTGATTTTGTTGTTTACATAATAGTATATTTATTCACCTATTGCTAACTTGTAGTTTCTTTTAGGGCTGCTGTATTGTGCAAACTGAATTGTAGTGATTTGTTTGTTACTTAATAATGTTTTTTTCCTTTACAAGGTTAATGAACAGGTTCCCAGTGAATGTTTTTTGTATGTTTTTATATTTCTAGTCTCTGGGAATGTGCTTCCCTCCTCTAGTGTGTCACTGCACCTGAGTGCAGATCTGTGGATTTTCTTTGTGTTGTAAGTCTCTCTGGATAAAAATGTACATGGTGAGGAAGGGATGTACATCCTGTCACTGCCCTACATTTTACTGCTACTACTACAAATAATAATAATAATAACTGGCAGATCTGACAGCTAACTGGTAGCACCAGCAGCCTCACACAGTAACACAACCACTCTTCCCTCCCTCTCCCCCACTTCACCCTATCTATTCTCTCTCTTTCCTCCCTTTCTTTCTCTCCCCATCCCTCAAAGTCCTCTGTTCCTCTCTCCTTAGTCCTCCCTCTATCCTTTTCTCCAATATCATTCGTCATGTCTGTCACTCTTTACTTGATCTTTATCCCCGTTCTCCCTCTCTCTCCTTTTGAGAGGGCTCAGCTTTTTTCAAACTGGAAAGGTCTCCCCCATTGGCCTGTTAGAGTCATGTGACCTTGGGGGTTTATGTGTGGGAACACACTCCCCTGTGCATTTCTAACTCACTAACATAATAAATAACTAAATAACAAACATTAAGAACCTCAGAGCAGCAGTGATGGATTGTGGGTAGGTATAGGGTTCTTAGGAACTCTGTGTGGGCAGAGAAGATGGGTAGCATGTGCTTTGCAAATACTGTCCTCACTCCTTCAAATACAGAGACACTGCAGAGGAAATCAAAGGTTGAGAGCGTTCCCTCTGATTAAGAAATTGTTTTTACTTAATCTCTTTTGATTAATTAAGTGTCTGCTCTAACCATAACCGAGGGCATGAGTTGATACTGCACACTTAACTTGGCCTTGGGAGTTATGGGGTTAAAGCATAGCTCTGTGGTATTTGATAGTAGCACAGTTCTATGGTATCGCCATGGTATCAGACAGCAGCTGAGGTCCATGGTTTTGGTTTTCAGCTAACTACTTCTTTGCCAGTTTCTACTCTTTAATTGTTCTCATTGTTTGCAGGTTGTAAACAGCAAAACCTCAGAACCAATAACCATAAACACTGCACATTAAATATTTGATAGGGCATTAACAGCAGACAGTCACAGTGGAAACTGCTGTGGCGTAAAGGAAAGGCTGCAGTAACAGTGTGCTGTAGTTTGTTTTTATTTTAGTAGTCACTGCAGGTGATGGTGTGAACTTCCCCACTGGGAATCAGTCAAATATCAATGTCAACTAATCTGCCAAGGTTATGGGGTGTAGGGTATTTAAGGGTGCAGGGTCTGTCTGCCCACAGGGCTGGGTTTTTAGGACACGCCCTCGGTGACTGCATGCATCAGTGTGCCTGAAACCCCCCCCCACCCTATGCTGTGCGTCAGCCCAAACGCACATGCAAACGAAAGGGTGGAACTTCCTGTCAGGTCCCGGCGCCATCTGTACTCTTACCGTAAAAGCTGCCGTTTGCTGGAAAAAGAGGCTAAAAAAAACAACAACAAACAAGCTGGATTCCTGTTTCCCTCCTGCCTGGCAGATCCGCCAGTGCCATGCCAGGCCAGGCCAGCGGGCTGGCAGACCCGCAAGGTCGCCATGCCTGCCGCAGCAGCCAACTACTTTGGCACCACATGCTACTTTTACAGGTTATTTCATTTTAATTTGACGGTAACAGACTAGACAAACGTTTCCTCATACTTCCTCTCCTCTGCTGCAGTTCTGGGCCTCGGATGTGTTGATCCCTCTGATTGTCTATGATGTGATATTTAGTGTTATTAACATTCTAACCTGACTGATAGTCGAGTCTGTTGTAATTACAATATTATTATTGTATTGTTATATATTTTTGTTATTTTTTATGGTAATTATGATGATAAAATGATGATGCTGTCTCTTTTAAAACACCGCGTCCTATCTGTCACTCATGTGTTTTTCTGTAAATATATCTGCATAACCGTGCAGCTGTGGGACAGTAAGAGGAAGTGCTTTTTCCTTAGCATCCTCCATGCTGATGCGGTAAACCTAAATCTCTCTCTCTCTCTCCGTCTCCCTCCCTTTCACTCTCTCAAATTCAGAAATGCTTAATCTGCATGAGAAGTACATTACTTTAATAAAATAGTTTGAGAATGGTGCTGCAGAGTATTACATACGGTTTGCACATATTACTGACCAACTGCAGCTGCGTCTGCACATATTACTGACCAACTGCAGCAACTGTCTCCTTCTCTCTCTCTCTCCCTCTCTCTCTCCCAATTTCAGTTTCAATTTAATAATGCTTTATTGGCATGACTGCATACAAGCAATGTTGCCAAAGCTAAAACAACGAAACCGTTAAGTCACACATTACAAGCATACATAATACAGTTGAATAAAATGAAAATAAATGATATATTTAAAAAAGGGCAACTTTCCATGACAAATACAGAAATAAGAAAGACACTGCAACTAATGTAAAAGAGGAAATGGTGCCTCACTGGTTGTTCCTCAGTTTATGACAGGAGGCCAACGCCACACATTCGGTTTTCTCTCCCAGAATATAGGGGAGTTTTTCTATATTGTTATAGTTTTTTAATTCAGGAAAAGTGGTTCCAATTTTGGAATAAAATGTATTTCTAAAGTGCTGGTATTTGGGGCATTCTGTAAGGAAGTGCAGCTCTGTCTCCACCGCCCCCTGATCGCAGTGGGAGCACAGCCTGTCCTCTCTGGGCAGCCATGTCTGCCTGTGACGGCTGGTCTCTATGGCCAGGCTGTGCTCAATGAGTCTGGAAAATTGTGTCTTTTTTTCAATTTGTTATCAGTCACCATGGTTAAATATTCTGCCATGGTGTACTTTGTTTTTAGGGCCAAATAGAATTCAAGCTTATGTTGAGTCTGGGTAGATTTGTTCCAATGGGTTATGTATTTTTCTTTTTCTTTAGTCATAATTTGGTTTACTCTAATTCTTTGAACATCTTTATGGCTGTCCTGAGGCTGATCGGGGTTAGTGGTGTTAGTATCTGTAAGGGAGCTCAGCCTCAGGACTAGCTGGCTGAGGGGACTCCTCTCTATGTTCAGCTCTTGGCATTGCAGGGCTTTGTAATGATATGACTTGGGGTCACATTTTTATATGTTTCCAGAATTTGATGGCTCGTTTTTGGATGTTTATTAGAAGAGGATATTGGCCTAATTCTGCCCTGCATGCATTGTTTGGGGTTTTCCTCTGTACCTGTAGGATGTTTTTACAGAGTTCAGCATGCAGGGTCTCAACTGGATGTTTGTCCCATTTAACATAATCTGTGTGTGTATAACATAAATGTGTGTGTGTGTGTGTGTGTGTGTGTGTGTGTGAGAGAGAGAGAGAGTAACTGTGTGTATGTAACTGTGCATGTGTGTTTGTAAGTGTGTGTGCAGTAGCATGACAAGCTGTGTGTGTGTGTATTAGCATGTGTGTGTGTGTGTAACTGTGTGTGTGTGCGTGTAAGTGTGTGTGCAGTAGCATGACAAGCTGTGTGTGTATATTTGTGTGTGTGTAACTGTGTGTATGACTCTGTGTGTGTGTGTAACTATGTGTGTGGTAGTATGTGTGTGTGTGTGTGTATTTGTGTGTGTGTGTAACTGTGTGTGTGTGTGTAACTATGTGTGTAGTAGTATGTGTGGGTGTGTCTGTGTGTGTGCGTGTGTGTGTATTTGTGTGTGTGTGTATCTGTGTGTGTATTTGTGTGTGTGTGTGTGTGTGTGTGTGTGTGCAATGTTGGAAACAAAGACCCGAACACCTGAACTGGGTTGTCAAGAACTGCATATTAGAGAGAATAAACAATCAAACTGACAATGTGCCATAGGTTAGAGAGAATACACAATTACACCAGTAGCTTCCACAAGGATGCTGGGACTCAAACTCACCTGCTTATCTGAGCTTTCCCGCACAGGTAAGCAAGGGTTTAAATATTTAAAAATACATCTTACCTGAACTTACCTGCACTATGGGTTCAGAATTCAATGTTTAACTATTCAAACTCACAAGCTTATATCAACATACCTGCACAGATAAATCCAAGATTCAAATTTTTTGCAGTGAACCTGCGCAGGGTTATCTGTGCTCACCCCCTTGTCCAGGTAGAGCCAAGCACCTGAGTCCCTGTCCATGGAACCTGCAATCGGCATGGAAACAGACTCCAGAGAGAGGAGGGTGCAATGCACGTATCCCACAATGCCCTATCTGTCCAAGTACCATCTCGATTACCGAGAAACACCGCCAGTGACGGGGGGAGGGTTTCCCTGGAAACCCTGTGAAACAGCAGTCATGCATTCTGGGTTTGCATCAGAGCAGTAGCTGCCTGATCGTTTGAGTGAGCAGCTTTGAATACACTGCATGAAAACTGTACACATATGGAATTATTATTTACAGAAAAAATCACAGGTGTTGTACTGCAAAAATGATTATGGTTGATATTGTAGCTTCCCTTGACCCAGTTAGAAAGAGAGTCTGGCACAGTAATGCAACTGCTGAATCAGTAATAATTAAAAAAATACAGAAGAAAAAGGTTTAAGGATACTGAGTGGCAAAAAAGGACAGTGGAGGTTTGTTTTGTACAGTTTTTAGGCTGCTCCGCTCTGACCTGGCTGAGGAATGGAGCTGGCTGGGGTGCAGAAAGCCGTGTTTTCCATATGGTTTCAGTGGAGACCTGTGCCCCCTCCCCCCCGCTCCCAGCTCACAAGGGGAATACGTGTTTGGAGCGCGCTCAGTGAGCCCCACTCTGGAATGTAGTCAGTTTGCTACTTCCTGGAAAAGCACTGTGGTTTATCTGAGCTGTTTCTAATAGAATTATCTCAGATAGAACCCACAGAACACTGCTTCCTGGAAGAGCAGGACCCTGTGCTTTCACTGGCCTTAGTCCAGTGCTGTTTTTTAAACACGGAGAGGGACAGAGAGAGAGAAAGAGGTCAACATGCTTGTAGTTATGTATGCCATACTGTGCATGTTTTGTATGCTTTGCAAATACTGCTTTGGCTGGCCTGCCAATACAGCACAATTGAATATCGTTTAACTTGCGATGGAAAGAAACAGAAGGGGGGGTTGGCAACAGAGAGACTTTGGGGCCGGTAGATACTGTTGTTTTTTGTACAGAGTTGGTATCACTGCTGAGAGTTTCAAACAGTGTGGTTTCATGTGTATGAGTAAGTGTGTGTGTGTGTGTGTTTGTGTGTCTGAGTGTGTGTGAGTAAGTGAGTGTGTGTGTATCTGTGTGTGTGAGTAAGTGTGTGTGTATGCGTGCGTGCATGCGTGTATGTGTGTGTGAGTGTGTGTGTGTGTTTGTATGTGTGAGTCTGTGAGTAAGTGTGTGTGTGTGTGTGTGTGTGTGTGTGTGTGTGTGTGTGTGAGTAAGTGTGCATGTGTGTGTGTGTGTGTGAGTAAGTGTGCGTGTGTGTGAGTAAGTGTGCGTGTGTTTGTGTGTGTGAGTGTGTAAGTGTGCCTGTGTGTGCGTGTGTGTGTGGGGCAGTGCTGGGAATGTGTTTCCCACAGTGAGTGGCTCTGGGACATGGTGGGTTTTTGTGACTCATCTTTGTTGTTGCAGGAAGTGGTGCTTCACTGTTCATCACATATCCATCAGGCAGTAGCCAATGGCAGGGCTGCTTCACCTGGGCTCCTCCCTGTACTCAGCCAGCCTGTCCTCATGCAGGGGTTTCCACGGCATCCAGGAGCCGTGTAAAGTTAAAGGGCTTTATCCTCATGAGAGCTTTCTGGTTAGACTTATGTGGGTTAGGAGAGAGAGTCCTTGTACAGTTTTGTTCTTCACTTGAATAACAATAATACTATCATAAGCTTTTGTATGAATAATTTATATTCAGTGTGTGTGTGTGTGTATGTGAGTGTGTGTGTGAGAGCGTATATGTGTGTGTATGAGTGTGTGTGTGAGAGTAAGTGTGTATGTGTGTGTGTTTGTGTGTGTCTGTCTGCCTGTCTGTCTCTTGTCCTTAGCTGAACCAAATCATAATACAATTTCCCAAAACTATAAATATGATTCCTCTGTTTTCACACATGATCCAGATTTGTTGAACTTTTTGTGAAAATCTCACACACACATATTTTTACGGTACATTTACTTTGGCACTCAGTTTCAGTTTACCTTGCATTACACGATAGGCATTTTGCAGATTCTCTTATCCAGAGCAACATACAACTCAAAAGTTTAGTGTGCCACAGTACATTGAGGGATTAAAACTTTGAAAATATGCATATTTTGTTTCATTATGCTGTGCTTATCCTATAAAGAGTTTTTTTTTCTGGAGTGAAATTATCCATTGCAGTAACTGGGTTTTTACAGAAGTGTTTTGAATTAATCTCACTGGTGTGTAATGATCATTTTGTAGTGTATGTGTACTTGATGAGTTTTGTCTGATGTCTGAAGGCAAAGTTTGATTTGGATGTGAAATTACATGGTTTTGATTGGAGAGTTTGGTTTTGACATGGAAGTCTGAAGTTTTTGGAGATGAGTGTGCAGTTTTGCATCTGTGTGTTGAGTTTTGGGAAATGGAGCATAATTTCAAGACGCGTGTCTTTGTGATCAAGAAAAACTGTAACACACAATTACCCAGATGGAAACATTGAGAGTCAAAATTGTTCACACTCCAATCAGAACCCGAGGATTGATAGATACAAGATGCAAGTTCACATGTTTTTGGTCCCAAAACACCTGAAAGTAGATGAAGAGGATGAAGAGGGCACATGAGAGGTGGAGGAAGAGGAGGAGGAAGAAGAGGGTTTCTGGTTAGACCCATGCAAGTCTTGATGACTTTGTTCATCGGATGTTAATGAGGGAAGCTGGGCAAAGAGTGCAAAAAAAGCGGTTTGTTTAGATGGTACAGTTGGGTCTTGCCAGGGGTGGAAAAGGCATACGAGGGTCCCCCAGCCCCCACTAACTGGCTAGGGTGGATGTTGCATGTGATGTTGATGAGAATCTCTGACCAGTAATGACACCCCCAGCATGTGAGGATGTGTGACAGTAATGACACTTTCAGCATGTGAGGGTGTGTGACACTCCTGACTCTCAGCATGTGAGGGTGTGTGACACTCCTGACTCTCAGCATGTGAGGGTGTGTGACACTCCTGACTCTCAGCATGTGAGGGTGTGTGACACTCCTGACTCTCAGCATGTGAGAGTGTGTGACACTCCTGACTCTCAGCATGTGAGAGTGTGTGACACTCCTGACTCCCAGCATGTGAGAGTGTGTGAGACACTCCTGACTCTCAGCATGTGAGAGTGTGTGACACTCCTGACTCTCAGCATGTGAGGATGTGTGACAGTAATGACACTCCTAGCATGTGAGGATGTGTGACAGTAATGACACTCCTAGCATGTGAGGATGTGTGACAGTAATGACACTCTCAGCATGTGAGGATGTGTGACAGTAATGACACTCCTAGCATATGAGGGTGTGTGACACTCCTGACTCTCAGCATGTGAGGATGTGTGACAGTAATGACACTCTCAGCATGTGAGGATGTGTGACAGTAATGACACTCCTAGCATGTGAGGGTGTGTGACACTCCTGACTCTCAGCATGTGAGAGTGTGTGACACTCCTGACTCTCAGCATGTAAGAGTGTGTGAGACACTCCTGACTCTCAGCATGTGAGAGTGTGTGACACTCCTGACTCTCAGCATGTGAGGATGTGTGACAGTAATGACACTCCTAGCATGTGAGGATGTGTGACAGTAATGACACTCCTAGCATGTGAGGATGTGTGACAGTAATGACACTCTCAGCATGTGAGGATGTGTGACAGTAATGACACTCCTAGCATGTGAGGGTGTGTGACAGTAATGACACTCCTAGCATGTGAGGATGTGTGACAGTAATGACACTCTCAGCATGTTAGGATGTGTGACAGTAATGACACTCCTAGCATGTGAGGGTGTGTGACACTCCTGACTCTCAGCATGTGAGGATGTGTGACAGTAATGACACTCCTAGCATGTGAGGATGTGTGACAGTAATGACACTCCTAGCATGTGAGGATGTGTGACAGTAATGACACTCCTAGCATGTGAGGATGTGTGACAGTAATGACACTCTCAGCATGTGAGGATGTGTGACAGTAATGACACTCCTAGCATGTGAGGGTGTGTGACACTCCTGACTCTCAGCATGTGAGGATGTGTGACAGTAATGACACTCTCAGCATGTGAGGATGTGTGACAGTAATGACACTCCTAGCATGTGAGGATGTGTGACAGTAATGACACTCCTAGCATGTGAGCTGTAGCACCTGTAAAGACATGAGAGAGTGTTAGGTAAATGAATAAAAAATACAAAAACTGATAAATTACATGTGTTATGAGGTATTACAAACACATTCATACACACGCACACTCTCTCACACACACAAACACACAGTCTCTCACACACTCACACAGTATGATGCTTGTGTAGAGTGACACTGCTGGCCTGCACTGAAGCAGCTGTAGGTGTATTTCTGTGACCTTTGATCCAAACCCTCTGCAAAAAATGGGGAAATCCTGGTTGAGCTGTCATTGACGCTAACACAACCCCCCCTGGACATGGTGTGGGTTCTGGTAAACCAGCACAATGATGGATCATAGTTACAGCATAGCTCAGGGAGGTCTGGGTGTTAGCAGAGTTAGCGTACATCCACATAATTCCTCACAGTTAGGTCATTCACAGTGAGATGTTATCATAAACACTCACACACTCATTAACTCATATACACACACACATGTATACACAGTCAGTCACACACACACAGTGCAGTGTTCAGGCCCTTGGTGTGGCAGAGGGGAAGCAGCATTGTTGGGTCAGTGACCTGTTGCTGAGCAGAATGTGGTGAGTGTGCAGAGTTCCAGTAATGCTGGCATGGCCATTGTGTTCCTCCTCCACCCTCATCCTGAGCCCACCATCTCAAACTCCCATAATGGAGGCAAAGTGAAAACAGGCCCGTCAGAGACCGTGAGCGAGGACAGGCATGTTAGGTGTTCTCACGGCACACAGAAACATTTTAGGAATGTTGGTAAACACAACGGTTTTGGAATACATACATGCATCTGTTGTTCCAGATGAGTTCAATCAGTTTCACTGAAATAAAGCCTCTGGCTCACAGCAAACACACTTACTGCAGTATCTGCAGGTTTAACTCCAGTCCTGGAGGGGGCAGTGCCTGCAGGTTTAACTCCAGTCCTGGAGGGGGCAGTGTCTGCAGGTTTAACTCCAGTCCTGGAGGGCCGCAGTATCTGCAGGTTTACCTCCAGTCCTGGAGGGGGCAGTATCTGCAGGGGGCAGTGTGTGCAGGTTTAACTCCAGTCCTGGAGGGCCGCAGTGTCTGCAGGTTTAACTCCAGTCCTGGAGGGGGCAGTGTCTGCAGGTTTAACTCCAGTCCTGGAGGGGGCAGTCTCTGCAGGTTTAACTCCAGTCCTGGAGGGGGCAGTGTCTGCAGGTTTAAATCCAGTCCTGGAGGGCCGCAGTGACTGCAGGTTTAACTCCAGTCCTGGAGGGGGCAGTGTCTGCAGGTTTAACTCCAGTCCTGCAGGGGGCAGTGTGTGTAGGTTTAACTCCAGTCCTGCAGGGGGCCGCAGTGTCTGCAGGTTTACCTCCAGTCCTGGAGGGCTGTGGTGTCTGCAGGTTTAACTCCAGTCCTGTAGGGAGCAGTGTCTTGGCAACTTTGGCAACTGAAAAACAGCTGGAAAGAACTGAGGTCCAATCAGGCTGAAATTCAATGTCTTCAGCCCGCACTTTAGGTCAGTATGAATATCTGACTCATCACAGGAAGAGCTGTCTGACAGGGGGCGGTGCTTCCTATGTAAATCAGTGTGCGTAGTGAGGAAATTCCTCTGTATGAGACACACTGGGTGACACACTGTACACTGTACCTGACGGTTATTACCGTTTAAGAGAAAGCACATTCCGGAATGAACCACATGAGACTGTCAGGGATACATTCCATATCATCCTGAACTGAATCAAAGCCACAGAGTACTGTGTGTGTGTGTGTGTGTGTGTGTGTGAGAGAGAGAGAGAGAGAGAGAGTTAACTGTGTCATCAACATGCATCTCTTCAGCACCAGGGCTGGGGGCCCCAGCAGACCCTGTGTCTCTGCAGCACCAGGGCTGGGGACCCCAGCAGGCCCTGTATCTCTCAGGTGCCCTCAGCTCTGTGCATACTTATTTCTCACTCCTAATAATGAACTACCCACACAAGACATGGGAGAGGCATCCTCTGTAAGGGCTGTGCTGTTGGTTAATCAGTCCAAACACATAACAGGCAATGTGGAAACAAAACAGAGTAAATAAATGTGAAGGATCACCTGACTAAAGTGTGAGCAGCAATAAAGTGTGTTCCTGTAAACACACACATCCAGGTACACCAATGACCACACCTACATTTTTTGCTGTTTATAAAACACTTTGAGTCGGCAGGAGAGTGCAATAGTGGCTGTCATACAGCCAGATAAGAACAACAAAGAACAAAGCTTAGCTTATCAGATACTTCCCCTTATACTTGTGTAACTTGTCATTTGTTTTAATATTTGCATTGGAGGATTTCCTGGAATCTTGTGTTATCTTAACATACATGAAATTAAGGCATTATTGTCCCTGATATTTGTGACAAAACTTAAATGATGTTCTTTTTTAGCATTACACTGACAATTTTGTCAGTTGAAGCTTGAATTTTCAGCTGATATCTTTATCTAGGGGTGTAGTTCGTGCATTTCACAAACCATTTTGGGTCCCACTTTATATTAAGCATCATTAATTACTATGTACTTAGGATGTACTTGAAAGTAGTAGGTACAGTGTATGCTTAGGCACAAGGTACTAACTGGTGTGACAAAGATCTGTGTGGTTGTGTAACTACTAGCCCATGTTTACCATTTCTGGTTAATGTAATTACAAAAGTGTACCAATGTGTTTGTAGTTATACATCTAACAATTGTGTAACAACACAATCAGAAATGGGGCTTGTAATAGCACATGTAATTACAGTCAGTTGAGCTTCAGAGCTAGGACAGTGTAACTGCATGTGTGGATGACAAGCAGTCAAACAGGAGGCTGACAACACAAATAGGGTGAAAAATTATGAAATGTATTGAAGTGCCAAAAAATAGTAATAATAATAATAATACAGTAGCTGAATATAATACTTCTAAACTAATGCTCATATAAAATAAATGTCTTATCTCATACACAGCCCATTCTTTCTGATCTGGTCGAAGGCCTTGCTGCAGAGTTTACTGCCCGTGAATCATACCATTCCTAACACTGAAATAAATCATGTCAAAAGAAGGAATAAACAACTTCACTTTCTCCCCACAGTCAACTACAAATACATCACAAAACATGGAAACCCCTCCCCCTCTGTTAAAACCGGTACAAACTACAATTCCCATAATGCACAAAGGCAGCCAGACATACCATTTTGAGAGGGTGAGGCAGGGCCATGGTCAGGGGGAACAACCAGGAACATTGTTCCAAATCCTGGCAGGCTCATGTGTTTTCCATTAATGTATTGTGGTAAGAAAATTATAGCGTATGTGCAGTAAGACCGTGACAATATTTTATTTTGATAATTTGAGCCCTTTCACCTGAATGTCTGACTGCATTTCACCCACTTTGTCGTGAAAATGGTTTAATCAGTCATGTTTACGCAATGATTTACTCTCCTGCTTCATTTTGAACTACATTGCTCGCTAGATTCATGTTAACATAAATGGATTAATATTCCGAACACAAATACCAAATCAGGTGCTCAAAAACAAAGCTGTGAAATCACCATTTTTACATCGTAATTTAAGTCTGAATGAATATTATGTTAAAATATCAGTAATAGCAGAAATAGTGAGTTTGGAGGTCTGTTTTAGCAGAGGGACTAAACTTGGTTTCTCGAGCTGTAAAAGCCTGAAGGTGATGTCACCAGACCTTTGATTAGATGAGAAAATTCAGTCTCAGGTGTTGCTTCTACAGTGACGTTGTTGGTAGGGTGACGTCATGGCTGCAGTGTGAGAGAGGAACTGGCCTCTTCCTCCTTCCTGGAGTGATAAAATCTTTGACAGGGTTCAGGGCACTGTGTCTATGTAGCAGGTATTCCTGAGGGGAATTCCAGTCTCAGACAGATTGGACAGATTTGCATAATAGTTCTGTTCCATATATTAATAACAATTTTTTATTTTAAACAGGTCACTCAAGCCACATTAACTAACACATGGACACTCACACTCACATACACACTCACACACACTCACTCACACACTCTCACACACACACATACACACACACACTCAAATATGCTGAAATGCAGTCTGATACAAACATGGAAAAGAAAGAAAGCCAACTTGGGACAGTGTGGGGTGCTGTGAGGTGAATAGTGTAGGGACAGTTTAGGGTGCTGTGAGGTGAACAGTGTAGGGACAGTGTAGGGTGCTGTGAGGTGAATAGTGTAGGGACAGTTTAGGGTGCTGTGAGGTGAATAGTGTAGGGACAGTGTAGGGTGCTGTGAGGTGAACAGTGTAGGGACAGTTTAGGGTGCTGTGAGGTGAACAGTGTAGGGACAGTGTAGGGTGCTGTGAGGTGAACAGTGTAGGGACAGTGTAGGGTGCTGTGAGGTGAACAGTGTAGGGACAGTGTAGGGTGCTGTGAGGTGAATAGTGTAGGGACAGTGTGGGGTGCTGTGAGGTGAATAGTGTAGGGACAGTGTAGGGTGCTGTGAGGTGAACAGTGTAGGGACAGTGTAGGGTGCTGTGAGGTGAATAGTGTAGGGACAGTGTAGGGTGCTGTGAGGTGAGCAGTGTAGGAACAGTGTAGGGTGCTGTGAGGTGAATAGTGTAGGGACAGTTTAGGGTGCTGTGAGGTGAATAGTGTAGGGACAGTGTAGGGTGCTGTGTGGTGAGCAGTGTAGGCACAGTGTAGGGTGCTGTGAGGTGAATAGTGTAGGGACAGTGTAGGGTGCTGTGAGGTGAATAGTGTAGGGACAGTGTAGGGTGCTGTGAGGTGAATAGTGTAGGGACAGTGTAGGGTGCTGTGAGGTGAACAGTGTAGGGACAGTGTAGGGTGCTGTGAGGTGAACAGTGTAGGGTGCTGTGAGGTGAGCAGTGTAGGCACAGTGTAGGGTGCTGTGAGGTGAATAGTGTAGGGACAGTGTAGGGTGCTGTGAGGTGAACAGTGTAGGGACAGTGTAGGGTGCTGTGAGGTGAACAGTGTAGGGACAGTGTAGGGTGCTGTGAGGTGAATAGTGTAGGGACAGTGTAGGGTGATGTGAGGTGAATAGTGTAGGGACAGTGTAGGGTGCTGTGAGGTGAACAGTATAGGGACAGTGTAGGGTGCTGTGAGGTGAATAGTGTAGGGACAGTGTAGGGTGCTGTGAGGTGAATAGTGTAGGGACAGTGTAGGGTGCTGTGAGGTGAATAGTGTAGGGACAGTGCAGGGTGCTGTGAGGTGAACAATGTAGGGACAGTGTAGGGTGCTGTGAGGTGAACAGTGTAGGGTGCTGTGAGGTGAACAGTGTAGGGACAGTGTAGGGTGCTGTGAGGTGAATAGTGTAGGGACAGTGTAGGGTGCTGTGAGGTGAATAGTGTAGGGACAGTGTAGGGTGCTGTGAGGTGAACAGTGTAGGGACAGTTTAGGGTGCTGTGAGGTGAATAGTGTAGGGACAGTGTAGGGTGCTGTGAGGTGAATAGTGTAGGGACAGTGTAGGGTGCTGTGAGGTGAACAGTGTAGGGACAGTGTAGGGTGCTGTGAGGTGAATAGTGTAGGGACAGTGTAGGGTGCTGTGAGGTGAATAGTGTAGGGACAGTTTAGGGTGCTGTGAGATGAACAGTGTAGGGACAGTTTAGGGTGCTGTGAGGTGAACAGTGTAGGGACAGTGTAGGGTGCTGTGAGGTGAACAGTGTAGGGACAGTGTAGGGTGCTGTGAGGTGAACAGTGTAGGGACAGTGTAGGGTGCTGTGAGGTGAACAGTGTAGGGTGCTGTGAGGTGAAAAGTGTAGGGACAGTGTAGGGTGCTGTGAGGTGAATAGTGTAGGGACAGTGTAGGGTGCTGTGAGGTGAACAGTGTAGGGACAGTGTAGGGTGCTGTGAGGTGAATAGTGTAGGGACAGTGTAGGGTGCTGTGAGGTGAATAGTGTAGGGACAGTGCAGGGTGCTGTGAGGTGAACAATGTAGGGACAGTGTAGGGTGCTGTGAGGTGAACAGTGTAGGGTGCTGTGAGGTGAACAGTGTAGGGACAGTTTAGGGTGCTGTGAGGTGAATAGTGTAGGGACAGTGTAGGGTGCTGTGAGGTGAACAGTGTAGGGACAGTGTAGGGTGCTGTGAGGTGAACAGTGTAGGGACAGTTTAGGGTGCTGTGAGGTGAATAGTGTAGGGACAGTGTAGGGTGCTGTGAGGTGAATAGTGTAGGGACAGTGTAGGGTGCTGTGAGGTGAACAGTGTAGGGACAGTGTAGGGTGCTGTGAGGTGAATAGTGTAGGGACAGTGTAGGGTGCTGTGAGGTGAATAGTGTAGGGACAGTTTAGGGTGCTGTGAGGTGAACAGTGTAGGGACAGTTTAGGGTGCTGTGAGGTGAACAGTGTAGGGACAGTGTAGGGTGCTGTGAGGTGAACAGTGTAGGGACAGTGTAGGGTGCTGTGAGGTGAACAGTGTAGGGACAGTGTAGGGTGCTGTGAGGTGAATAGTGTAGGGACAGTGTAGGGTGCTGTGAGGTGAATAGTGTAGGGACAGTGTAGGGTGCTGTGAGGTGAACAGTGTAGGGACAGTGTAGGGTGCTGTGAGGTGAATAGTGTAGGGACAGTGTAGGGTGCTGTGAGGTGAATAGTGTAGGGACAGTGTAGGGTGCTGTGAGGTGAATAGTGTAGGGACAGTTTAGGGTGCTGTGAGGTGAATAGTGTAGGGACAGTGTAGGGTGCTGTGTGGTGAGCAGTGTAGGCACAGTGTAGGGTGCTGTGAGGTGAATAGTGTAGGGACAGTGTAGGGTGCTGTGAGGTGAATAGTGTAGGGACAGTAGTATAGGGTGCTGTGAGGTGAACAGTGTAGGGACAGTGTAGGGCGCTGTGAGGTGAACAGTGTAGGGACAGTGTAGGGTGCTGTGAGGTGAACTGTGTAGGCTTAGGGAGGGCTAGGGAGGTTAGGGAGGGAGGCTTAGGGAGGGTTAGGGAGGTTAGGGAGGGTTAAGGACGTTAGGGAGGGAGGGTTAGGGAGGTTAGGAAGGTTAGGGTGGGTTAGGGAGGTTAGGGAGGGTTAGGGAGGTAAGGGAGGGTTAGGGAGGTTAGGGAGGGCTAGGGAGGTTAGGGAGGGTTAGGACGGTTAGGGAGGTTAGGGAGGGTTAGGGAGGTAAGGGAGGGTTAGGGAGGGTTAGGAAGGTTAGGGAGGGCTAGGGAGGTTAGGGAGGTAAGGGAGGGTTAGGGAGGTAAGGGAGGGTTCGGGAGGTTTAGGGAGGTTAGGGAGGTTAGGGAGGTTAGGGAGGTTAGGGAGGGTTAGGGAGGTAAGGGGGGTTAGGGAGGGTTAGGGAGGGTTAGGGTTAGGGCTTAGGGGGTGAGGGGGGGTTAGGGGGGTTAGGGGGGGTTAGGGGGGTTAGGGAGGGTTAGGGAGGTTAGGGAGGGTTAGGGAGGTTAGGGAGGTAAGGGAGGGTTAGGGAGGTTAGGGAGGGTTAGGGAGGGTAAGGGAGGTTAGGAAACTGAGGGGTTCACTGGTTATCTGGCTAACTCCATAAAAGCTGCAAAATATCTAATTACTTTGATCTTAATATCTTTTCACTTTGGCATTTTTACCGAAGTTGGCCAGCTAACTTGATTAGCCAGCTAGGCAATCAGGCAAAAAGCATACATTTGCGAAGGGAAAGGAAACACAACAAAATGTTTTTCAAAGCTTAACAGCACATTATTCGATGTGTTGTTTGTGTTTGAAATGACTTTATGGTAGTTGAGTAAATAAATTGAACTATTGAAAGTTGAACTACAAACTATAACTAACTAAAAAATGCATCAAAATATTATGAGCTGGATTGGGCTGAATGACAGAAATGTTCTTATGCGAATGTTGTCAGATTTAAGGTTACCTGGACTGATCTGCAGGTGTTCTGGCTGCAGGTGTTCTTGTTGCTTTTGTTCTCAGAAAGGAAAACACATCTCCTGTGGGCATGGTTTTTTTCTGACTTCAGCACTTGAGTGTGAGATATGACATAGTTTGTTGTGAGTTCCCTTGTTCCTATTGGTCCTGAATGCAGGGAAAGACCCAGCTATACTGAGACAGGGACAGAATTAACTGTGATGATAAGGCCTCTCCTCTCCTTTCTGTTCATTTTTATCTGTGTGTTTAAGTGTTTCAGGGGACTTCTCTGTCTATTATTGGTGAATATGCAATAATAATATTAATGCCTCTCTCTGCTATTGGCTATTTGACAATATGTGTCTGCTGTTTGGTAACATGCCCAAGTCCCATTTTTCTATTGGCTAATGTGACAGTGTTTCTGTCTGCTATTGGCTAATATTCCAAAGTTCAATTTTGTGATTGGCTAATGTGACAATGACCAAGACTGCTATTGGCTAATATGCCAGCTCTCTGTGTGTTATTGGCTGGGGTGCCAGTCCTCACGGGGGCTCAGTTCACCTCTGTGACCCCCTCAGCTGAATTGAAAGTGAGAGGCTCTTTCCTGGAAGCCAGCCGTGGGTATGTGCGGAATGGAAACCATGTGAGTGAGTGGGGGAGGCGGGGGGAGAGGAGGGTTGGAGAGACGCCCCCCCTCCCCCCGCACAGGGACAGACCACAGTGTGGCCATTATAAGGGGCTTACCCCACAGGGTTAGGGTTACGGTGAGAGAACCCTGTGTTTCTCTCTGACGGATGACCACATGTGAGGCCTACACTGACGCTAAGCTAATCAGAGACAGAGCAGGGTACATGGGTAACACACTCTAGCCCGCAAACACACAGACACATGCGCACATACACACGCATGCGCGCATGCATGCACATATGTGCACACACATAGGGAAGTAAGCAGCACAGAGAGATGGATCACCCCAAACCTGGAGCGCTGCAACCATTTCTTTACCCATACCCCCTAACATATATTCATATGATATCGATCACTTAAAATTAATGTGATATTAATAATTATGCTTAATGTATGCAGATAGCCATGTGCTGGAAAAGGGGGAAGAATTTCAGCTCTCACACTGAGTGTACAGGCTCAGGCACTGGATAATTGTTCATTCTGTGCTCAACTTTTCAGACTGGCAGGACAGCACAGTGCCGTGGTCCAGAGCTGGTGTCCCCCCCATTCGCACAGCAGCGCTGAACGTTACTCTGCTCAAGTGCTTAATGTCTCCCATCTGGGACCACAGCCTAAAGGTTTTTGGTTGCAGAGTGTTACCTGGTAGCAGTGTTCCAACAAAAAGAAGATATAAAAAAGGAGATATAAAAACATGAGTCACAGTGGTATTTGTTGGTGATGGTGATCCCAGAAAAACACCTGGGAGGGCCATCTGAGAAGTGTGAGCAGATATGGGCCATGAGCCAGCAGGCTTTCCGGGAACATGCCATTCCAAACATATTGTGTGCTGTGTGTTTCTCCATTTCCCTTAAAGACCAAGAGTTCTCTTTTGTTTTTTTGAATTTCCACACTGTGTGTGTATGTGTTTGCATGTATGTGTGACTGTGTGGTATGTGTGTGTGTGTGTGTGTGTATGTGTTAAGAACATGCTATGGGCAGTGTATGTGTGCCTGTTTGCTTGTGTGTGTGTGTGTGTGTGTGTGTGTGTGTGTTAAGAACATTCTGTGGGCAGTGTGTGTGCACACAGTTTTTCAGATGTGTGGAATTCAGTATACACAGTGTGCTCTGTGTCTGTGCTCTGTGTGCGTCTTTGTTACACACACACAGAAACAAAAACTGGATAAGACACTCAAAATTTGGGTTGAGAAGAACAAGCAGGACGTAGGCAAGTATTCGCTGACGAGTTTATAGGGTACACAAAGACAGTATGTGGAAGTATGTGAAATTCTGTGCTGCAACTAATTTTTACAACGTATTTCATAATGATGTCCCGCACTTCCTGCATGACAAGGGTTTCTGGGAATAGTGGACGCGCTGTTTGTTTACAGGATGCGCTGCGACTCGCTCACCCAGCAGGTTGAGACCAGACACGCGCGTTTCGTTACTGTTTCTCTGGAGTTCAAGTACACCGCATGTCTCTCAGCACCGCAACAAGATGTGCAACCGCTCCTTAACAGGGTGGTCAAAATGCTGTAGATTCACAGCGAACTTTGATCCAACAGTTACCATTAAACGATTGTAAACTGAACTTTACATCAGAAACCCTAAACCTGCGAAGCCGCGTACAGAGCGTGTTTTAGGTTCATAGCCATAATCATTGGAATTAAAATAGGTGGTTGTCAGTTCTTTGTCCAGTCGTTGCTGTTTATCGGACTTTCTGCTGATTTCCTTCCCCACGTTGTTCTTAAATAATCCGTGATCCATTTTGCACTATTTTATGAAATGCTTGTATTTTATAGCGCATTGATGAATTGTGTTGTGTATTTTGTGTAACTTGGTGTGCGTCTCTTTAGTGTCGTCCAGGTCTCATCTGAAATCTCAATCGAATAAGAAAGGATATATTGAGATAAATAAATTGTTGACTCGTCTAAATAAAATGTCGGATAAAGACCTATGTTTAAAATGAACGCGTCAAGGGGGAGAGCGTTTTTCACGGGAGGTTGGAAACTAATGTTGTATTCATTAAAATGAACTAAAAGTGGAGGTGCCAGATGATTTTAGGTCTAAAGATTTATTTTTTATTTCTGTGCTTTTGGTGTCTTCCCATTCAGCAGCCAGTCTTGTTTATTGTGCACTTCCTTTACCAATGATCTTGACGAACAGAAAAAAGGCTTTGAATTTGTTGTGGAAATTTAGCATTTGACGCAAATCTGGATGTTAGCTCACTGTGGGGACTGACTCACATCCAGTCACGCTCCAGCGACCAGAGCGAGTTTTATGCAAATTGTCTTCCTTTGATTTGGATGCATCCGATGATCCAGGTAGTTTTCATCAGTACAGGTGAGACTGAGGGGTCAAATGATGGTGCCTTTCAAAATGGACATAGACCCCTCCACCTGGACAGGCAGGTATAGGTCTCTGATGTTTGTGTGTGTGGTGTGTGAGTGTGTAGTGGGGGAAACCCTGTGGTGTGTGTTTAGGTTTTGTGCGTTTGTAACTGTGTGCGCGTGTGTGTGTGTCTGCATGCATATCTGTGAGTACATGCATGTGATGTGTGTTTGAAAGTTTGAATGTGTGTGTGTGGTAGATTAGTGCTGTCCTGGTTTAACCACCTCATTAATATGTTAATGATCTCTAAGAGTAGCTCATATTTACATTCAGCAACTGATGGCTATGTGTTCAGTTCTGCACAGGCCTTAGACCAGTCGTGTACTCCCAGCTCAGGCTATGTGTTCAGTTCTGCACAGGCCTTAGACCAGTCGTGTACTCCCAGCTCAGGCTATGTGTTCAGTTCTGCACAGGCCATAGACCAGCCGTGCACTCCCAGCTCAGGCTATGTGTTCAGTTCTGCACAGGCCATAGACCAGCCGTGCACTCCCAGCTCAGGCTATGTGTTCAGTTCTGCACAGGCCATAGACCAGCCGTGCACTCCCAGCTCAGGCTATGTGTTCAGTTCTGCACAGGCCTTAGACCAGTCGTGCACTCCCAGCTCAGGCTATGTGTTCAGTTCTGCACAGGCCATAGACCAGCCGTGCACTCCCAGCTCAGGCTATGTGTTCAGTTCTGCACAGGCCTTAGACCAGCCGTGCACTCCGAGCTTAGGCTGGGCCTTCCTGTGCTCATGGCTCTGCCAGCCGCAGTTACAGATTACATCATTAAGAGCAGAGGTTAGCATGGGGGGGAGAGCAGACTGCATGTTTGTGCTGCATGCAGGCATGCAAACGACACAGTGACCCGCAGACTGCATGTTTGTGCTGCCTTCAGGCATGCAAACAACACACTGACCCACAGACTACATGTTTGTGCTGCGTTCAGGCATCCAAACGACACACTGACCCACAGACTACATGTTTGTGCTGCGTGCAGGCATGCAAACAACACACTGACCCACAGACTACATGTTTGTGCTGCGTGCAGGCATGCAAACAAAACACTGACCCACAGACTACATGTTTGTGCTGCGTGCAGGCATGCAAACAACACACTGACCCACAGACTACATGTTTGTGCTGCGTGCAGGCATGCAAACAACACACTGACCACTACACAATTACCAACACAGAAGCTGTGATCCAGAGTGACTTACATCACCATCACAGGTGAGCAAACAGAGATATATTGATTATTTTGAGTAAAGCGCCATAGTAAGAAAACACAAGGTGAGTGTCCTATGGGTTCTGATGGGGCCGGAAACTGAAATGGCAGTGTGCAGGTGTGTGCAGGTGTGTGAAGCTTCTATGACTGAAACAGCATGTTGATTTCACTGCAACTGTGTGTATTTACCTGCTCAACTTCACAACAGAAAAAAAAAATGAAACAAGAAAATTATTTGGTTTTGTAAAAATAGTACTCTTTAATATAAATTATTGAAATGTCTTATAAATATAAATATGTGCAAAGAATCTCATTTTCTCAATTTGTTAGTTTTTTTTTGCTATGCTTTCTTGTTTGAGATCTTCAAGCTTGTAATGCCAGAGTACCTGGCCAGAGATTAAGACAGAATCTTTATAAAAGATTGTTGGTTGTCAAACATGTAAACATTGTCTTGGTTTTGGAAAAAAAAAAACATCAGACATTGTTACACACACACTCACACACACACACACACACACAATGAGAGAATCTTTGGCCCTTTCCTTCAGAAAGGCTGTGCACATTCATCTGTAAACACATCAGTTTTGTGTGTGTCAGACAGACGTCAGACGTCACCTCACACCCCATTTTTCAAACGTCACTGGTTTCTCAAGGCAGGTCATTAGAAAGCCTTTGTCCCGTTTCTTCTCCCAACACATCAAAACACACACAAACACACCTTGTCTTTTGTTATTTTAGCCACTGCTGGCAAGAGAATAAAAAAAATTCAACAGAATAAAAAAAAACACAGTCATGGACTTCCTGCTCTAAATCCACCCTGGGGAAAAAGTTCCACAAGACTGCAGTGTTTTAATACACGTGCGCAGACAGAGGCAGGACAGCCAGGCTGCGCAGGCAGAGGGAGGACAGCCAGGCTGTGCAGGCGAAGGCAAGAGGGCCAGGATGCGCAGGCAGAGGCAGGAGGGCCAGCCTGCGCAGGTGGAGGCAGGACAGCCAGGCTGCGCAGGTGGAGGCAGGAGGGCCAGGCTTTGCGCGGACCTCAGCAGTGTGCTGCGGGAACCGCTGGCTCAGACTGCCCTGGCTTCAGCTTCGGCTCCGGCTCAGCCTTGGCAAGCAGCAGTGGAAATGTGTACATCACCACAGCAAGGCCGGCTGCTGGCCAGCGCACTGTGAGGCAGCACACCACTGGGAAACGCTGCCTGCAGGAGCCAAAATGACACCAAAAAAAGAGGAGAGAAAGTGAGGAAGGGTGAGACTAGGAGATGGAGGGAGGAGAGAGGAGAAGGGCAGAGGGAGATGGAGGGAGACGGAAGGAGAGCGAAGGAAGGAGACAGAGACTAGGAGATGGATATTTTGAAGGGAGAGAGGGATAGAGAGAGACAGAGAGAGGGGGATGGAGAGAGGGAGGGAGGGAGGGGGGCTGCGGGAGGGACGGGGGATGGATGGAGGGATGGAGAGAGGGATGGAGGGACGGGGGGATGGATGGAGGGATGGAGAGAGGGATGGGGGACGGGGATGGATGGAGGGATGGGGGGATGAATGGAGGGATGGAGAGAGGGATGGGGGGATGGATGTCGGCTTTTCTGATTAAGAGAACTGGAGTGCATGCCTCTTGAGCAGCATGCTTGTATCCAAAAGATAATAGAGTCACAATGTTCCCTCAGCGTTCCCACAACGTTCCCCACACCATCACAATGTTAGGCACTCGGCCACAGTTCAGCTTCTCCTGGCAATGCAGCGAGAGGCGCTGTCTACCTGGCCATTGGCCTGGTGACCATGTCCATAGTAACCACTGTCTGTACTGCCGAGATCCGGCTGTGACACCTGCTCCCATGGCAACCACCACCAAGAACTGTACCGTCCCATCCAATCAACACCTGCACCCATGGCAACAGCGGCATCATTCCCTCACCCGCTCACATCTGTGTCTCCTCTCACTAAAATGAAAACACCGTCAACAATGGACAGCACATTTCCCCCTTGGAAGCTTTTGTTCTTCTCTTTCTGTGTCCTCCTCCTCGTCCCCTGCCCCCACCTCCACCTTTTCTTCTCTTTCTGTGTCCTCCTCCTCGTCCCCTGCCCCCACCTCCACCTTTTCTTCTCTTTCTGTGTCCTCCTCCTCGTCCCCTGCCCCCACCTCCACCTTTTCTTCTCTTTCTGTGTCCTCCTCCTCGTCCCGTGCCCCCACCTCTACCTTCAAGAAACTGGACAGAAGTCACTGTCCTCAGGAAAGGCTTCAGTGAAAGGCAGAGTTTTGGGGCGGGGGGGGGGGGGGGTGTGGTTACCCCCTGTCCCATCAGGGAGAAAGGCTGGTAGGGGCAGTTTTGGAAGCCCTTATATGGGTGCATCGTACTCCTGGAGGAAGTCTCTGAGAGGGTCGGGCAGCTGGTCGCTCTTGCTGGACGCGTCCAGGTGGCCGTTGACGGTCTTCCTGCACAGGTGCTGCAGGGAGGACATGCAGCAGCTCAGCGGCCGGCGCAGCTCCAGAGGGACCTTCTCCCCACCTGAGTATATGTAGTATGAGCCGCTGCCATCGGAGGGCACCCCCGCACCAGCCTTGGAGGAGGGCATGTAGTGGTGCACCAGCTTCAGCACGCAGTCAAACTTGGGCACGGCCTGAGCGGGGGTCTTGGGGTCCGTCTGCAGGAAGAAGGAGCAGTTGTCGCACTGTATTCGTAGGTTCTTTGTGCCTGATGCCGTCTTGACACTGAGGGTGAAGAAATGGTGGTGGTCGGAGCTGTCGCGCACCAGGAAGGTGCCAGTGGGCTGGCTTCCCAGCAGGCCGTTGGCCTCCTTGCCGGAGAGCGTCCCCCAGTAGAAGCCGCTCTGCTGGAGCTTGTGCACGGCACCCTGCACCAGCTGGAGCTGCAGGCTGGAGCAGAAGGTCTTGAAGCGGTGTGGCGGGAGCCCGGGGCCGGCGTCCGGGGGGAACGGGCGGATGCTCATGGCGTAGTAGGGCTCAAACTTGCTGTGGGTTACCATGGCGATGCGCCCGAGTGACCCCCGGGCCGCCCGGCCAGCAAACTGCCAGACGGACACACGGACGAGTTGGGGGCTGAAGGTGGGGAAGAAGAAGAGGAGAGGGCAGGGTGTAGAATCCCGCAGATCTCTGGCCCCTGATTGGCTGGCAGCTGGAGGGCAAGAGAAGAGGGAGATTTAATGTCATTGAAGAGGAATCCAAGGCTGAAGGCCCCAGAAAACCACAAAAACCAGAAACTGGTTGGTTAGTGACGTGATTAAATCGGGAAAGGCTAATTTTTAGACCATGAGATTCTCCGGAAAGGGCACTTGGTTTCCGGAACATTCTGTCATGAGCATGAGAATGCTGTGGATGTGGATGCTGATGGCCTGCTCCAGCTGTGACTCTCCGCACCGCGTTATCGCTGGCTTGAGTTTCAATGGTTTCTCCTTATTGATCAAGGACAACATCTTTACAAACCCTGACCACAGCCCCTGCTGTCCCACACCCAGAAACATGATCCAACCCCAGTCACACACACTCGTGACAGAGGGGCCCTAATGTAGCAAGAGGTGCTTGTCTCTGCTGTGGAACACTGAAAGTCCACTGTACCTTTAGTCCTTGTTTCTAGGAGGAAAAAGGTAAAGAACACTTTGAAGACTCACTACTTTTGAAGCAGTTTGTTCTCCACAGAACAAAAAATTACCAGTCTGTGTGTGTGTGTGTGTGTGTGTGTGTGGGCATGCCTCTTCTGGTGAGATAATCAGAGACCTAATCGAAAGTTTATTTATAGTTGGCACTAATTCTGCTTTGGAACCCACAAACGAACATGATACACCTCGGCCCCTAGGACTTTTCAGAAACAGATTATTTAAACGCCATCTAGTTCAACGTCTCAAATAGTCTAATTAGTCATGTGTGTCAAACCTCTCCTTTTCTCCTGTTACAGCGCAAATGTCCCTGTCACTGCAGTAATGCTGACCAGAGAGATTCGGAGGTAGGGCCGTCTCGCGCTGAACGCTGCCCATAGACACGCAGAGCCTCACTGTTTGGACTGTTACTGCAGACGGCGCGCTGGTAACAGCCGTCTCATCACGGGAGAATTGGATGGGGCGGGGGGATTGGCGATCCTGTTTCCTTTAGGTCTGTTCTCGCAGCTGCCAGTAACCTGACGCCTATTATTCGAAGTTTAGAGACCTAGTTGTCCAGCTTGCCGAAACGTACGGTGAATGGAGCTGAACTTCGCTGAGCCCTGAAACCCAACTTTAACGTGGAAACCGCATGCAGTCCAAATACATTTAGTGTTGTATGACGCTGGTGGGTCAAACGTAGACTTCTATCTCAAAACTTTTATTTCAAGCTATATTTATGACATTATCTTCCTTAGCAAATATTTCCAGTAATACAATAAAGTGTAAATATTAACACGACTGAAACATGCACTAAATAAAGTATTGGAGGTGCTTATCCCATTTATGATTGCTTAACCGGTAGTGAGGTTCTCCGTTTCTTGTGCTACCACCTGCATAGTAATAGCAATAAAACGGGTTGCATAATTACCTTGGCGTTTTCTTTCCCGCTGTAGGACTTTTTCCTCGTTAAAATTCCAAGTGCCCCCTTCCTCCTCTTTCACAAAAGGTTCGGTTTATTCCTGTTGCTACGCGTCCACAGCTACCAATATTTCAGACAGTCACTTTTCCTCTCTGTTCTGCAGAGGACGCTGGGGTCGCGAGTGACTTGAATCCTATTAGCGCTGTCAGTCAGTCCGTTGGTCGCAGACAGGCTTACCGCTTCAACCAGTCGCACAAACCAGTCGTGGTGTTAAATGCCGCTGTCGCAGAGCAAAGCGGAGCTCATATTAAAGACTCCTCCCCCCCTCCACCCCTCCTCTTCGAGCTTCTTTCCAGTAAGAGGCAGAAATCTGGTGGTACAGCGCTTCTGGTAAGAGAGCAAAAGAGGAGAGAGAGAACGCGCCTTACGAACGAACACACATACACACACACACACACACACACACACAAGGGCGGGAGGACACTCGCGCACGCGCGCACGCACGCACACACATACACACACCACATCTTGGCAGCTTGCCCGTACGTAATCATCGTGACCTTTTTTACGGGACGATTCCTGGTATTCGCATAGAGAAGTCCTCCCCTCCCCCTCGCAGCTCTTGCAAGGTGAAAAAGTTCAAGCTTGCAGAGAGAAAGCGGCAGAGATGATCGGCTAGTGCACAGTATTGCAAACATGCGAAATGTGTTAGGCCTATATATTTATGTACACACATTCATTACATAATTGAAATATATAGTTCGCATATATGGTGCTGCATAATGCGCTAATCATGTTTTGATTATTTTAAAAATCATTGTCTTACTCAGTTTCCCCTCTGCTAACCTACTACTGCAGCTAGATTTGCAAATACTGTGCTGCTGATACTTCAACAATAATAACATTATGAGGCTTGAATATGCGTTTAAATAAAAATAGGAAATGGTCTCTAAAAATGAGAGTTTAGGTCATGTGTTCAGTTGCTCGTTTTTGTGTGACTTAAAATAAATATTTCAATGAATATATTTCATGGTGATGAACGCAAGTGAATCAATGTTCAGTTACTCTTTGCACAATGTCCCAAGAGAGCCGTCAAACTGCCCTCCATCGTTACCCAACGCTGTGCGAAGTCGTTGGAGATTATCTTGTAGGTGTCTGCAGTCCGCCCTCGGGCCCGCTAGAGGTCGTGCTCAGTCGAATGCTTCCATTGACAACAGAAGGGCTGGCCCAGATGACGGACAAGAATGCACAGTGCAAAATATTGATATCGACAATATCTGTCCTCTAGTCTGTTCTTCAATATCTGAATCTGTCTTTCAGATTCGTAAAATCATTTGCTCTCAGAAATAAAAAAATAAATAAAAATAGCATTTATAAGATCCATCCAGCTGCAAGTCACTTTAAGTTAGACTTGGAAAATGACTTGTGATCTTAAAATGGCTCTCTCCAATATCGCACAAGTCCGACCATGTTATCTATATCCATAACTGAGAATAGGTAAATCAAGTGCTAAAATACTACATATTAAACTACAGCATATTCCCATTTCGACTATCTGTGATGCCTTTAAATACAGTATATGGGGATATTTGTGCAGACATTAGTACATTTCAGCAATGCAAGTGCGTCGCCGAGCTAACAAATTAGATACATTCAAACAACAACTGGCATGCCCTTTATGTAGCCTAAGTTTGAAACCCACACTGTGCACGTTTGATCAGTCGTGCAATAAAGCTTTGTTATTCAAAGTCCTCCACAGAAATGGCTGCTCCCATGTCATGGAGAAGGCTCATATACTCTGTGTATACACCGGCTCTGACGGGTGTTTTCGCCCGAATGACTGACAGATTTTTTAGGACTCGGGACCGGAGAAGAGGGTAAGATAAACACGGCACAATTTTCCGGCGAAAAACAAATACTGAAATAGAACATTAACACTGTTCACTCTCGCAGCACAACAGCGATATCAACTGTCACCCTCGTTGTGTAAGCGCTTGTGTCGCTAGCCAATGGTAGCTAAGTTAGGGAACGTTTGCAAACGAGTTGTGCAGTAATATTTCATAAAAGATCACTGTAATTATGCAAGGTGCATTTGATACAATAGTGAACACGTCTACAAATTGTTGACGTAAGATAACCTGCCTAATATGAAAACGTACATACCTCTCTAACTTATTTTTTAGCCGGTCATATATTCGATTAGCTTTGTGTCAGAAATAGTCTGTGTTACGGTTTTACTATTTAATACAGCGAAAGCAACGATACACAAACTGGTTTAGCCGTAGCGAGCGACAGCTGGGCACAGTTGTTCGCCACCTTTTCACCGCGTAGTTGCCAGGTAGCCGCTTGGCCGTTTCGAGGGGTAGTAGCTAACTTGCAAAGTGATGGTAAGCTATCTTCGTTTTAACATAGTTTGGGAGCATAGGTAGAGATGAGCACCTTCAGAGATTTTGTGAATATAATTGACATGTCTAATTTGATAGCAAGAATGTAATGGCAGTCTTTAAATTAGGTTTCTGTGTGTACATAGTTAGCTAGCCATTTAGCTTGCTTCTGAAACACAGTAGACCATCGATGGCATTCGCTGCTGCCTAATGATGTGACCTTGTGAGAAGGATCCTTTCGTGCACTGCTAGCTAAAGCAGTGCTAACATTACGTCAGATCGCTTGTGCCACGGACGTTAACTGAACGAGCTGTCCAACGTCATGTAAACCTAAAACTACAAGGTTTAAACTCTCCATTAAGAGCCTTGTGATTTGTTTGAGAGAAAATGAAAAGCCTATCACTAATTAGCTGTGTGTTTTGGGCTGGACAACGCTAGCTTCAAGTTAATTTCTCTCTGGGCAGGACGTGTCTCTCTTGAGTAAATACTGTACCTCCTGCAGCACAATATCCCCATCCCAGATGCTGAGGCCTGTTCTGAGCAGTGACGGTTGTGGCTAGACTTTTGCCTCACTTGTCTTAGTAAAGACCGTTTGCACGGCCTCCTATGAAGGGACCTTATTGCAGCCATTTTGAGACCGCATAATCTTTTGTAGAACAAGCTTTAGCAGATAAGACATAAAAAACAACCTGGACTAAATTAAGGAGAGAGGTGCTGAGGATGTGGGAGGGGTAAGATACATATATAACAGCTCAGTTAGATCACACAAATGCAGCCAAACTGTAGCCCTGAATAAGGCACGCTAAGCAGACTCTATGCAGAGTGAAGTCTAAAGCGAGTCTTTACCTGAAAGGGCTGTGACTGGACTGAAGCTGCACAGCCAATTCATGCACTGAAGTGAGTGTGGATGCTAGCCACACACCCACCCCCCACACATTTTCACAATGACATCCTCTCACCTGGGAGGCCAAGCTGGACCCTCTGAGCTACAAGCCCAGTTTCAGTGCTGTGGGTTGGTTGGATCTAAAGATGTGTGGGGACACAGTGGTTCAGTCTTCAGACTGTAAGAATGGTGAATTTGGTACACATCTGTAATTATTCAGGCCAGTGGGATTCTTTTCCTTCTGATTTTCAGAGTGCCCTGTGGAGGGGAGGCAGGGGGTGTTGGAGCTCGATGTTCTTATTGGATGCTACACTAGCAGGGTGCCTTGCTTAGGGTGTGTGACCAGGGCATGATTGAGGAGGGGAAGTAACTGAGTCAGAGAGCTCTGCGAAATGCCTTCAGCTTTCTGAAAAGCGTGTGCGATGGTTTCGCCCGACCTCATGGTCATGTCACACGGGGAAGGAGAACTGTGTAATTCCCTTCCATGGAAATAATGTTAAACCCTGGAAAACCTGAGGTGATCTGGAATGAGGAAGGTGAGTCACTGCCATTAAGCAGCTGGTTACCCCCCAAAAAAACAAACACACACACACTTAAAACCACTCTCACCACTCAACACACACTCACACACACTTAAACGCACTCTCACCACTCACACACACACACACACTAAAACCCACTCTCACCACTCACACACACTTATACCCATTCTCACGACTCACACACACACTCACACACACTTAAACCCACTCTCACCACTCACACACACACTCACACACACTTAAACCCACTCTCACCACTCACACACACACACACACACACACACACACACTAAAACCCACTCTCACCACTCACACACACTTATACCCACTCTCACCACTCACACACGCTTAAACCCACTCTCACCACTCACACAAACACACACACACACACTTAAACCCACTCTCACCACTCACACACACACACACACACTAAAACCCACTCTCACCACTCACACTCACTTATACCCACTCTCACCACTCACACACACTTAAACCCACTCTCACCACTCACACAAACACACACACACACTTAAACCCACTCTCACCACTCACACAAACACGCACACACACTTAAACCCACTCTCACAATCACGCACACACACTGAAACCCACTCTCACCACTCACACACACACACACTTAAACCCACTCTCACAAACACACACACACGCACACTTAAACCCACTCTCACCACTCACACACACACACAAATTTAAATCCACTCTCACCACTCTCCACTCTCAGGATATCGCACCGATATGGGCACTCTATCTGATAGGAGTTCTCAGTGAGCTGCTGGGCGGTCAGGATATGGCACCGATATGGGCACTCTATCTGATAGTTCTCAGTGAGCTGCTGGGCGGTCAGGATATCGCACCGATATGGGCACTCTATCTGATAGGAGTTCTCAGTGAGCTGCTGGGCAGTCAGGATATCGCACCGATATGGGCACTCTATCTGATAGGAGTTCTCAGTGAGCTGCTGGGCGGTCAGGATATCGCACCGATATGGGCACTCTATCTGATAGGAGTTCTCAGTGAGCTGCTGGGCGGTCAGGATATCGCACCGATATGGGCACTCTATCTGATAGGAGTTCTCAGTGAGCTGTTGGGCAGTCAGGATATCGCACCGATATGGGCACTCTATCTGATAGGAGTTCTCAGTGAGCTGCTGGGCGGTCAGGATATGGCACCGATATGGGCACTCTATCTGATAGGAGTTCTCAGTGAGCTGCTGGGCGGTCAGGATATCGCACCGATATGGGCACTCTATCTGATAGGAGTTCTCAGTGAGCTGCTGGGCGGTCAGGATATCGCACCGATATGGGCACTCTATCTGATAGGAGTTCTCAGTGAGCTGCTGGGCAGTCAGGATATCGCACCGATATGGGCACTCTATCTGATAGGAGTTCTCAGTGAGCTGCTGGGCGGTCAGGATATCGCACCGATATGGGCACTCTATCTGATAGGAGTTCTCAGTGAGCTGCTGGGCGGTCAGGATATCGCACCGATATGGGCACTCTATCTGATAGGAGTTCTCAGTGAGCTGTTGGGCAGTCAGGATATCGCACCGATATGGGCACTCTATCTGATAGGAGTTCTCAGTGAGCTGCTGGGCGGTCAGGATATCGCACCGATATGGGCACTCTATCTGATAGGAGTTCTCAGTGAGCTGCTGGGCGGTCAGGATATCGCACCGATATGGGCACTCTATCTGATAGGAGTTCTCAGTGAGCTGCTGGGCGGTCAGGATATCGCACCGATATGGGCACTCTATCTGATAGGAGTTCTCAGTGAGCTGCTGGGCGGTCAGGATATGGCACCGATATGGGCACTCTATCTGATAGGAGTTCTCAGTGAGCTGCTGGGCGGTCAGGATATCGCACCGATATGGGCACTCTATCTGATAGGAGTTCTCAGTGAGCTGCTGGGCGGTCAGGATATCGCACCGATATGGGCACTCTATCTGATAGGAGTTCTCAGTGAGCTGCTGGGCGGTCAGGATATGGCACCGATATGGGCACTCTATCTGATAGGAGTTCTCAGTGAGCTGCTGGGCGGTCAGGATATCGCACCGATATGGGCACTCTATCTGATAGGAGTTCTCAGTGAGCTGTTGGGCAGTCAGGATATCGCACCGATATGGGCACTCTATCTGATAGGAGTTCTCAGTGAGCTGCTGGGCGGTCAGGATATCGCACCGATATGGGCACTCTATCTGATAGGAGTTCTCAGTGAGCTGCTGGGCGGTCAGGATATCGCACCGATATGGGCACTCTATCTGATAGGAGTTCTCAGTGAGCTGCTGGGCGGTCAGGATATGGCACTGATATGGGCACTCTATCTGATAGGAGTTCTCAGTGAGCTGCTGGGCGGTCAGGATATCGCACCGATATGGGCACTCTATCTGATAGGAGTTCTCAGTGAGCTGCTGGGCGGTCAGGATATCGCACCGATATGGGCACTCTATCTGATAGGAGTTCTCAGTGAGCTGCTGGGCGGTCAGGATATGGCACCGATATGGGCACTCTATCTGATAGGAGTTCTCAGTGAGCTGCTGGGCGGTCAGGATATCGCACCGATATGGGCACTCTATCTGATAGGAGTTCTCAGTGAGCTGCTGGGCGGTCAGGATATCGCACCGATATGGGCACTCTATCTGATAGGAGTTCTCAGTGAGCTGCTGGGCGGTCAGGATATGGCACCGATATGGGCACTCTATCTGATAGGAGTTCTCAGTGAGCTGCTGGGCGGTCAGGATATCGCACCGATATGGGCACTCTATCTGATAGGAGTTCTCAGTGAGCTGCTGGGCGGTCAGGATATCGCACCGATATGGGCACTCTATCTGATAGGAGTTCTCAGTGAGCTGCTGGGCAGTCAGGATATCGCACCGATATGGGCACTCTATCTGATAGGAGTTCTCAGTGAGCTGCTGGGCAGTCAGGATATCGCACCGATATGGGCACTCTATCTGATAGGAGTTCTCAGTGAGCTGCTGGGCAGTCAGGATATCGCACCGATATGGGCACTCTATCTGATAGGAGTTCTCAGTGAGCTGCTGGGCAGTCAGGATATCGCACCGATATGGGCACTCTATCTGATAGGAGTTCTCAGTGAGCTGCTGGCTCAGCCTTACCGCAAGCTCAGCCTTACAGGAAGTTGTGCAATTCGCTGGACAAGAATGTAGCAGAACAGCGGCCCATAGCACAGCCCACCTCATAAACTACTGGAGCAGAAACACTTCTCAGTGTGGGTTTGTTCTTCAGAAATAAAATACTGTGTGTGTGAGCTCATAAGATGTGATATGTGTATCTGTGTGCAAAATGTGGCACATCTCAAAGATTAGTGCTGTAGCTCAATGTAATAGAAACACATGTGTTGTAGTATAATGTAATTTATGTGTAAGATATGTTTCAAATGGACAGGATGCCCAATTTCACTTGTTTAATTAGATTTGAACAAGTGAAAGGCTCTCTCACATGACTGCCCCCCCCTCCACCCCCACTGCCCTACTGGCCTCAGATCTCACAGATCTCACTGGCTTTTAGAGAGGTATAAACCTGCAGTATCACTCTGAACTGCGCTGCACAAACCCAGCTTGGGATGTAGACTTAGGGTGTTTGGGTAATGATAAACCTGCAGTATCTCTCTGAACTGCGCTGCACAAACCCAGCGTGGGATGTAGACTTAGGGTGTTTGGGTAATGAGGGCTGAGATGGAGGAACGGGACCAGAGAGATGCATGTTACACACTGCTGGCCTGCTGTTGGTTTCTGCCTGCGTGGCACATTCATGTCACACATTAAAGTTTCTTTTATAATTTCATCATGCCATGCAGTAAACAGACTACATTACACTTTGTACAAACCTACTTGGTCACTCTTTCACCTCTGGTTAGAGAACATGGTGGTGAAAGGGTGAAAGCTGAAAATGATTTCAGCATGGCTGGGGTTGAGGTGAGGTGAACTTCCTGTCAGGCATGCTGGGCTTCCTGTCTGTCGTACTCTGGCAGTTCCGAACACGCTCTCTCTGTCCTCTCTCATTGGCTGGATTGATCCATCCTTGTGCATTGCCATCCCCTTCGCTAATGTGGCGCAAGTGGATTTTTTTCTTATTGAGGAACAAAGTACATTTCAGTGAGTCAGAGATAACCTTTGAAAGACTTTCCAGTAAGTGTGTGTGAGAGAGAGAGAGAGAGAATCTGTGTGTGTGTGTGTGAGAGAGAGAGAGAGAGAGAATCTGTGTGTGTGTGTGAGAGAGAGAGAGAGAGTGTGTGTGTGTGTGTGAGAGAGAGAGAGAGAGTGTGTGTGTGTGTGTGAGAGAGAGAGAGAGAGAGAGAATGTGTGTGTGTGTGTGTGTGTGTGTGTGAGACAGAATGTGTGTGTGAGTGAGAATCTGTGTGTGTGTGAGACAGAATGTGTGTGTGTGAGAGAGAGAATCTGTGTGTGAGTGTTTTTGTGTGTGAGTGTGTGTTTGAGTAAGTGTGTGTGAGAGACAGAATATGTGTGAGTGTGTGTGAGAGTGAGTGAATGTGTGTGTGTGTGAGTGTGTGTGTGAGAGTGAGTGAGTGTTTGTGTGTGTGAGAGTGAGTGAATGTGTGTGTGTGTGTGAGAGTGAGTGAGTGTTTGTGTGTGTGAGTGTTTGTGTGAGTGTGTGTGTGAGAGTGAGTGTGTGTGTGTGTGTGAGAGACAGAATATGTGTGAGTGTGTGTGTGAGAGAGTGTGTGTGAGTGTTTGTGTGAGTGTGTGTGTGTGTGTGAGAGTGAGTGAATGTGTGTGAGGCAGAGAGATGTGGCTGCTGATTTTAGGCAGGTGGGCCCCTGTCTTACCCCGCTGCATGGCTGTTTTGGACCTGCCGCCATTGCCTGTCGTGCTGCAGTTGGGGTTCCAACAGTCACAGGGCTAACAGCGGCACCACGAACCACCCCCAGAGGCCGCTGCAGTTTGTCCAAATCAGGACAGACTGAGGGGAAACCACTCACTTCTTCAAACTCAAAAAACTTTATTGTCCCAAGGTTGGGCTTTTCGCAATCATTATGGGAATCCTGTGGAACCTTTTATGAGTGATTGATACACCTTGGATTTACACAGTCCAATTGCAGAGCAGCAGGTAATTCAGCTCAAGGGTGCAATGGCTAGTCCCTGCATGGGTTAAAATTCTGCTTTCCCAACCACTAACTACACTGCCACCTGTTCACGTTCCTTAGTGTAGTGTGGGAACACAGCTAGCAGCTACAGGGACAGGAAGCATGGGAGAACCTTTGGGAAGTGTGTGCTGTAACTGCCAGCCAATGCAAATCACCTCAGGAATCATGAAGTGGGAAATGAAAACAGTGTCTGTTTTTTCAACAAGCATAACCAGACAATAAACTGAGGCTGGTTCACCTCTCCGCTCCGTTTAAGAAAATAAGAAAACAAAAAAATGAGTGAGTTTGTCTTTAACTTACAGTGTAGGCAGTATCAAAAAATCAGAAAGATGTATTCTTCTGTGTCTTTATCTTTACCTCACTCGTGTGGTTATATTTGGCATCAGTAACCAGTCTGTGCCTCCCAAAGCCTCTGGCTCAGCGTCTCCATCTGCCATTGTCTAGTGTCTCCCTCTGTAGCTACGCTTCTCATGTAATCTGTTTAAGGTGGCTTTGCATAACTTTCTTGTAAGGATACGTAATTCTGCATGTTATATATATCATTTCCACCCCCCAGCAATGCAGGCTGTGTTACCTGTTTTCCATTGACCTGAAACTGTTTCCTCTGACTCAGCTGCTCCCATGGAGGTGCTGATGATCTTATCCTCAGTTACCCAGACTGCACTGCCTGCAGGAAAGAGGAGAAAATCTTTATGGAGGATTGTAGTTTGCCAAGGATTTGTCCGCTGCTGGCCTATGTTGTTTTGCACCTAATCTATGACTGTGTTTCATTAAGGGTAAAACTGCAGTGGATTTGAACCTGCAGCCCTGTGACAGGTGTGCCCTGTTCCCTCCCCCAGCTCGTCAGTGCTGCTCCTGGCCCCACTGCTGGCGGAGGCGGACCCTGTGCCGCTGGCCCCCCGCCCTCCCACCCCCATCGGCGCAGAGGGCCTCCACTCTCGCTTCCACTGGATGGCAGATCACGTCCCCGCATTTCGGGTGCCAGGGACTCGAGTTCAAATCTTGCACTCCCCTGACGAGTTCTACCAGCTTATGAAGGTCAGTTTCCACCCTAATCGCCTCCGACCCCTCCCCAACGGTGTACTGTGCTGACCCGCCAGCGGTCACCTCTGCTTCTATACTCTCCACTCAGCTGGTTTCGTCTCATAGTGCTGTAAGGTTATGAGCAGCCTGGTCAGGCTCATAGCGCTGTAAGATTATGAGCAGCCTGGTCAGGCTCATGGTATTGTAAGGTTATGAGCAGCCTGGTCAGGCTCATAGCGCTGTAAGGTTATGAGCAGCCTGGTCAGGCTCATAGTGCTGTAAGGTTATGAGCAGCCTGGTCAGGCTCATAGTGCTGTAAGGTTATGAGCAGCCTGGTCAGGCTCATGGTATTGTAAGGTTATGAGCAGCCTGGTCAGGCTCATAGCGCTGTAAGGTTATGAGCAGCCTGGTCAGGCTCATAGTGCTGTAAGGTTATGAGCAGCCTGGTCAGGCTCATAGTGCTGTAAGGTTATGAGCAGCCTGGTCAGGCTCATAGTGCTGTAAGGTTATGAGCAGCCTGGTCAGGCTCATAGTGCTGTAAGGTTGTGATCCAGACAGGTAAAGTTAAGTCTGGAGTAGCTCCAAGGTGAGTCACGCTGTTCTCACTCAGAAAGCCAGATTAAAAACATTGTCTCGTGTCCTCTTGTCTCTCTGCCAAAACATGTGCTATGTTTGTATAGCTGGGGTGAAAAAAACAAGACAGTGCATTCTGCTGGGAAAAGTCTTGCTTTCCTTTTATTGAATTACAGTCAGAGCAGAACTGACTACCACTCAACAACAGGGCCTTTGAGAGTGTCTTGGGTGCCCCCAGATGCCCTGCGGAGCCACTTCCAGGCACCGGGCATCTGGGTCATGAGATGGGTCTTTGTTTGTCTTTGAGGAAGGTGATTCCTGTATTTGACACCCGGCAGGTGAAAGCAGAGTGGAGCCATTGTTTGTGACAGAGAAGTTTGTTCTCTCTTTTTAAAGAATGAGGACAGAAAGCCTTTCTGCTTTTCCTCTGCCCTCGTGATAAGGATGGGTGCTGTTCTGCACGTATCACTGCTGGGGCTCACACACACACACACACACACTCATACACGCGCACACACATACACACACCCATACACACTCGTACGTGCGCAGACACACACTCAAACTCACTCACACACACATGCACACTCATACACACTCGCATGCACAAACACACACACACACACACACACGCTCACCAGTCATAGCATTCCTTTTCGCACAGAGAGAGCATGTGTGTATGTGAGAGGAGAGAGAGAGAGAGAGAGAGTGTGTGTGACTGTGTGAGTGTGAGAGGGAGAAAGAGAGACATGTGACCCTGGTACACCTGCATCACTGAGTCAGTTAAGTTCAAATAGAAATTATTTTTTGTATGGTGAGGAAACATTTAAATTTCCTCCAAAAAAGGAAGCAAACAGGAGCCCCTGTCCCTCGTGACTGATCTGGAGCCTGTGTGAGCCCCTGTCCCTCGTGACTGATCTGGAGCCTGTGTGAGCCCCTGTCCCTCGTGACTGATCTGGAGCCTGTGTGTGTGAGCCTGTGTGTGTGAGCCAGAAGAATGGGAAAGTTCCAGAAACAGAGCAAAACTCTAATCAGTCACTCAGTCTGAGAAATTGGTTGAATTCAAGTCACCCACACACCCTCCAATCCACCAACATAAAGCCCACCCCCAAAAGCCCTCCTGTGTAAGAGTCACACCTGCTCAGGAGATCAGGTGTTAAACTGAGTTACTGCTTTTGCACATCACAGAGACATCCTTAACTCCAATTAAGTTCAATAAAACTTAAACTCCATATGTAAAATACATCAAATATGCCATTTTAATAAGAGGTGGGGGATCCTAGTCAAAGTGGCTGATGAAGAAGAGGGTGAAGAGGGTCATGGGCAGGGGCAGTTTGGGAATTCTCTCAGTGAAGAGGGTCATGAGCAGGGGCAGTTTGGGAATTCTCTCAGTGAAGAGGGTCATGGGCAGGGGAAGTTTGGGAATTCTCTCAGTGAAGAGGGTCATGAGCAGGGGCAGTTTGGGAATTCTCTCAGTGAAGAGGGTCATGGGCAGGGGAAGTTTGGGAATTCTCTCAGTGAAGAGGGTCATGAGCAGGGGCAGTTTGGGAATTCTCTCAGTGAAGAGGGTCATGAGCAGGGGCAGTTTGGGAATTCTCTCAGTGAACAGGGTCATGGGCAGGGGCAGTTTGGGAATTCTCTCAGTGAAGAGGGTCACGGGCAGGGGAAGTTTGGGAATTCTCTCAGTGAAGAGGGGCAGGGGCAGTTTGGGAATTCTCTCAGTGAAGAGGGTCATGAGCAGGGGCAGTTTGGGAATTCTCTCAGTGAATTGGGTCATGGGCAGGGGAAGTTTGGGAATTCCCTCAGTGAAGAGGGTCATGAGCAGGGGCAGTTTGGGAATTCTCTCAGTGAAGAGGGTCATGGGCAGGGGAAGTTTGGGAATTCTCTCAGTGAAGAGGGTCATGGGCAGGGGCAGTTTGGGAATTCTCTCAGTGAAGAGGGTCATGAGCAGGGGAAGTTTGGGAATTCTCTCAGTGAAGAGGGTCATGGGCAGGGGAAGTTTGGGAATTCCCTCAGTGAAGAGGGTCATGGGCAGGGGCAGTTTGGGAATTCCCTCAGTGAAGAGGGTCATGGGCAGGGGCAGTTTGGGAATTCTCTCAGTGAAGAGGGTCATGGGCAGGGGAAGTTTGGGAATTCCCTCAGTGAAGAGGGTCATGGGCAGGGGCAGTTTGGGAATTCCCTCAGTGAAGAGGGTCATGGGCAGGGGCAGTTTGGGAATTCTCTCAGTGAAGAGGGTCATGGGCAGGGGAAGTTTGGGAATTCCCTCAGTGAAGAGGGTCATGGGCAGGGGCAGTTTGGGAATTCTCTCAGTGAAGAGGGTCATGGGCAGGGGAAGTTTGGGAATTCTCTCAGTGAAGAAGGTCACGGGCAGGGGAAGTTTGGGAATTCTCTCAGTGAATTGGGTCATGGGCAGGGGAAGTTTGGGAATTCTCTCAGTGAAGAAGGTCACGGTCAGGGGAGTTTGGGAGGCCCCGTCTCAGGGACCAACTCCTGAGTGGGTGTTTTGGTTTTGGAGTGCTGTATCAAATATAACTTTGATGCGCTGTGGCCCCCGTAGTTTTTCTGTGGCTGTGAGCTTTCCCTCCTTCTTGTTAACACAAAAAGAGTTGGGTTGTTTTTGTAAGGTAGGTTTTCCTAATCCAATATTGAGCTCTGCCGGTCAGGAATAAAATGGAAATATTGATCACTTTTCACTTAATGGAGCTTTGCATTCAAAACACATTACAGTATAACTGTTTAAGTCCTATCTGGCATGAAGCAGCTAACGTTGGATGTAGAAATAAATAAGGGAAAGAACTGAATGAGTGTAATTATCAGTGTTATACAAGTGTGTGATGGGTAGTAACAGTCATTTGTGGGAAGTGTGTGACTGGCAGGCTGGAGAGACGTGCTGTGAGGCCATAACGTGTGTGACTGGCAGTGCGATCCATAACTGCCGCCTCTTTATTTGTTTATTTATCAATAGGCTTCAGATCAGAAATAGTACCTCTTGCGCCGGGAAATTTGTTCATATCTATAAATGACGTGGTCGCTATTGATTTTTAAATGCTGCACATGCATTTGTGACTGGAATTTACAAAAAAATCACGTGTGTGGCGTTTAGCTCAAACTGAGACGTGTGTGGCCTTTAGCTTTAGCTCAAACTGAGACGTGGGTCTTTGTCTGTCTCGCTCTTTTCTCAGGCACGCATCAGGACAGCTAAGAAGCGAGTGGTGATGGCGTCGCTGTACCTGGGGACAGGACCTCTGGAGCAGGACTTGGTGAGCCAGAGATTCTCATTGGCTGCTGGCCTTCACTCAGTCACATTGGATAAGCTCATTGGAGTGTAGAGCGCACACCTGCCCTGATCCCCCCCCGCCCCCCCACAGGTGGACTGCATGCAGGAGGCGCTGGAGTGTTCCCAGGAGGGGGACGGCCCTCCTGACCTCAAAGTTTCCATCCTGCTGGACTACACCAGGGGATCTCGAGGTGGGTGTGGCATGGAGGTTGCCCCTGGCAACTGTGGTAGCCTCAGTGCCTCTGGAACCTGTTTCCCTACGAACTAAACCGACACCGTCAGTATAATATAATTATAAATATAGCCTTTGTCAGCAGAAAGTGCACAAATATAGAAAATAAGAGGTTATGTTTGTGTAATTGCATTCGCAGAAGCACTGTAGTGAACACTGATAATCTCACTTCAAGCTTGAGTGGATATCACTTGAAATCTCTAAATCAGAGTGAGAGCATTGCATGCCGTGATTTGCCTGAGGTGCTGAATTCAGCCTTTCAATATCTGTTTTGTGGGTCCATTGCAAATGTTACATTGCACTGCATTTGACTCAGTTGAAGTTCTTGGCTTTCTTCTGAAATTAAATGAAAATGTACAGTTTATATTTGAGGTCATCAGGGTCATTTCCTTAAAGTAATCAGCACAAAATACAGAAAATATGGCATTACACATGCAGACATGCCTTTGGGGATCCCCTGGCACATGTCAATCACACACATTGGCCAATAATATTGTTGCTTTCATCAGAAATCACATATTCCAGTTAATGCCGTTCACGCATCATGAGCAGACATTTTCTGCGCTCTCACCTCGTGTGAGTGAGTGAGTGAGTGAGTGAGTGAGTGAGTGAGTGAGTGAGTGAGTGAGTGAGTGAGTGTGTGTGTGTGTGTGTGTGTGTGTGTGCGTGTGTGTGTGTGCGCGCGCACGCATCTTCCCCGTGTCTCTCCAACAGCATGTTTCTCAGGAAGCCGTGACTGTTGTGAAGCGTCATTGTCCTGGAGAATTTCCATCGCACTTCCTCCTCGCGGTACACCGCCAGCGGTTTAGTCACAAAGAGCAAACATGGGCTGGACAGGGCGCTTCATTCTTTGAGCAGCATAGCGAGCAGTGACATTCTTGGACTTCGTATTTTATCAGCGTTTTAAGAGACGCCACTGTGCTATGAGGAAGCGCGCGCTAAGCTCAGCCTGTCAAATCAGACGCCAGAGTCTCCAGGGAAAAAAACCCAGAAACCATGGAAACCACCTGACTGAGGTGTTTTTCCCCGACTATATCTTTATCTTTACTCAGGGGTTTCTGCATGACTCAGAGACTGCGGAGATTGTGATGTGTGTTATGTGTATATATTATCAGCATGTTCACATGTATAGTGTGCGTGTGCGTGTGTGTGTGTGAGTGTGTAACCAGCATACATAATAAAGTGTGCGTATAAACTGTCTGTGTGTATGCAGTAGGTTGCATAGGTCTGTGTTTGTAATGATTGTGAATGTGATGTGTGTGTTTTCATAATGAGTGTGGAGTGTGTGTACTGTAAGGTAATGAGCAGCTTGGTCAGGTAGCACCTGTGTTGATGCGATACGTTTGTGCAGGTAAGAGGAACTCGCGCTCCATGCTCCTGCCGCTGCTGCAGCGTTTTCCGCAGCAGATGCGCGTGTCACTGTACCACACGCCCGACCTGCGCGGCCTGCTCCGTCGCCTCGTCCCTGAGCGCTTCAACGAGACCATCGGTGTGCAGCACATCAAGGTGTACCTGTTTGACAACAGCCTCATCATCAGCGGGTCAGTGTGCGGCCCGCTCACCCTCTCACCTGTTCACCCTCTCACATGCTCACCTGCTCACCCTCTCACCTGTTCACCCTCTCACATGCTCACCTGCTCACCCTCTCACCTGTTCACCCTCTCACATGCTCACCTGCTCACCCTCTCACCTGTTCACCCTCTCACATGCTCACCTGCTCACCCTCTCACCTGTTCACCCTCTCACATGCTCACCTGCTCACCCTCTCACCTGTTCACCCTCTCACATGCTCACCTGCTCACCCTCTCACCTGTTCACCCTCTCACATGCTCACCTGTTCACCCTCTCACCTGTTCACCCTCTCACATGCTCACCTGTTCACCCTCTCACATGCTCACCTGTTCACCCTCTCACCTGTTCACCCTCTCACATGCTCACCCTCTCACCTGTTCACCCTCTCACATGCTCACCCTCTCACCTGTTCACCCTCTCACTTGCTCACCTGTTCACCCTCTCACCTGCTCACCCTCTCAACAACAAAGTGGCATGTACAAATAACAGTTACAACAACACAATTCCTCAAATGAGGAAAAACATCTGGCTAATATTAGCTTATTTAATTAATGGGGTCCCCCTGTGTGTGCTGGTCTTGGGGTCCCCCTGTGTGTTATTAAGGAGCTTGGCTCTGACCCCACAGGGCCAACCTGAGCGACTCGTACTTCACAAATCGGCAGGACCGCTATGTGCTGCTGGAGGACTGCCCAGCCCTGGCCGACTTCTTCTCTGAGCTGGTGGGGGCCGTGGGAGACGTGTCTTTGCAGCTCGCGCCCGACGATAGCGTGGCCATGATGGAGGGCATGGTACATCCGTACCAAGGCAGGTACCACACCGAATCACTTACTGAGTCACACACTGAGTCACTCACCAACTCACTCACACTCATGATGGAGGGCACGGTGCACCCGTACCAAGGCAGGTACCACACCGAATCACTTACTGAGTCACACACTGAGTCACTCACCAACTCACTCACACTCATGATGGAGGGCACAGTGCACCCGTACCAAGGCAGGTACCACACAAATCACTCACTGAGTCACGGACCGAGTCACTCACCAACTCACTCACACTCATGATGGAGGGCACGCTGCACCCGTACCAAGGCAGGTACCACACAAATCACTCACTGAGTCACGGACCGAGTCACTCACCAACTCACTCATGAGTAAAAGCTCGAACTGGAACAGTGAGCAGATTGAGGCTGGGAGGTGGACACTGGGAGTGACATAATCTTAATTCATGAGTCTTGCTGGATGCCAGGGAAGTTTATGGGTGATGCACACACACACAACCACACATGTATGTGCGTGTGCAAGTGTGTGTGTGAGGTGTGAGAGTGTGTGTGTGTGTGTGTGTGTGTATAGGTGCTTGAGTAAGCTGGCTGGCTCTCTCTGCAGGTAACCGGGCGGAGTTCTCGGCTTTGGCTCGGAGTCGCATCCTGTCAGTGGTGAGCACGGCGCTGGCACGGCAACGGCTGGAGGAGGTGGAGTTAGACAGTGTGGGCCCCGCCCCCAGCGACACATGGGTGTTCCCACTCGTGCAGATGAAGCCGTTAGGGATCCGCCTGGATGAGCAGGTGACAGAGCGGCTGCTGACAGAGGCCGGAGACGACGCCCAGGTGTACCTCACCTCCGGCTACTTTAACCTGACCCAGGCTTACATGCGGCTGGTTCTGGAGGCTGGTGCCAGGTACCAAATCCTCATGGCATCGCCAGAGGTGAACGGGTTCTTCGGGGCCAAGGGCGTGGCTGGGGCCATACCTGCGGCCTATGTGCACATCGCCAGGCAGTTCTACAGCAAGGTGTGCCAGCGTGGCCAGCAGCACAGAGTTCAGCTGCACGAGTACCACCGCAGGGACTGGACCTTCCACGCTAAGGGTGTGTCTCACACTCACACTCACACTACCACACACACTCACACACACTGACACACACACACACACACACACACTCACACACACTCACACTCACACACACACTCACACACACACACACACTCACACACACTCACACTGACACACACTCACACACACTAACACACTCACACACACTGACACACACACACACACTGACACACTCACACTAACACACTCACACACACTAACAAACACACTCACACTGACTCACACACACTCACATGATACACAAACACTCACACTGACACACTCACACACACTGATGCACAAACACACTGACACACACTCACACTGACACACACACACTCACACTAACACACTCACACACACTAACACTAACACACACACACACACTGACACACTCACACTAACACACTGACGCACACACACTCACACTGACACACACACACACACTGACGCACACTGACACACACTCACACACACACTCACACTGACACACACACACACACTCACACACACACTGACACACACACACTAACACTAACACACTCACACACACTAACACACACACTCACACTGACACACACTCATACACACACTCACACTGACACACACTCACACACACACTGACGCACACACACTCACACACACACTGACACACACTCACACTGACACACACACTCACACTAACACACTCACACACACTAACACAAACACTCACACTGACACACTCACACTAACGCACACACACTCACACACACACACTCACACTAACACACTGACACACACACTCACAGTGATGCACACACACACACTAACACACTGACATACACACTCAAACTCACACACTCACACTAACACACTCACACACACTAACACTAACACACTCACACACACTAACACACACACTCACATGACACACAAACACTCACACTGACACACTCACACACACTGACACACTCACACTAAGACACTCACACACACTGACATACTCACACTGACGCACACACACTCACACACACACACTGACACACACTCACACTAACACACTCACACACACTCACACTAACACACTGACACACACACTCACACTGATGCACATACACTCACACTAACACACTGACACACACACTCAAACTCACATACTGACACAGACACACTCACACTAACACACTCACACACACTGACACACACACACTCACACTAACACACTCACACTCACACACACTAACACACACACTCACACTAACACACACACACTCACACTGATTCACACACACTCACACTGACACACACTCAAACTCACACACTCACACTAACACACTCACACACTGACACTCAAACTCACACTAACACACTCACACTGAAACACACTCACATTCATTCACACACACTCACACTGACACACACACGCACACACTGACACACACGCTCACTCACACACTGACACATACACACTGACACACACACTCTCACAGAGGAATGAAAGAAAAACTGCTCTGAAAACTCCTATCATAATCATAAACTGTTCTGTGAAATTCCGGTCCGTGATGTTAGGGTAATTAACTAAATGTTCTTTCAGTTTAGGCTAAGTCGCTGATTGGATTTGTGGATTTGGGTCAGTAGGTGATTTGCTCTTTGGTTTTGGGTCAGTAGGTGTTTGGCTCTGTGGTTTTGGATCAGTAGGTGATTGGCTCTGTGGTTTTGAGTCAGTAGGTGATTGGCTCTGTGGTGTTGGGTCAGTAGGTGATTGGCTCTGTGGTGTTGGGTCAGTAGGTGATTGGCTCTGTGGTGTTGGATTAGTAGGTGATTGGCTCTGTGGTGTTGGGTCAGTAGGTGATTGGCTCTGTGGTTTTGGGTCAGTAGGTGATTGGCTCTGTGGTGTTGAGTCAGTAGGTGATTGGCTCTGTGGTGTTGGATTAGTAGGTGATTGGCTCTGTGGTGTAGGATTAGTAGGTGATTGGCTCTGTGGTGTTGGAGTAGTAGGTGATTGGCTCTGTGGTGTTGGGTCAGTAGGTGATTGGCTCTGTGGTGTTGGAGTAGTAGGTGATTGGCTCTGTGGTGTTGGGTCAGTAGGTGATTGGCTCTGTGGTGTTGAGTCAGTAGGTGATTGGCTCTGTGGTGTTGAGTCAGTAGGTGATTGGCTCTGTGGTGTTGGATTAGTAGGTGATTGGCTCTGTGGTGTAGGATTAGTAGGTGATTGGCTCTGTGGTGTTGGAGTAGTAGGTGATTGGCTCTGTGGTGTTGAGTCAGTAGGTGATTGGCTCTGTGGTGTTGAGTCAGTAGGTGATTGGCTCTGTGGTGTTGGATTAGTAGGTGATTGGCTCTGTGGTGTTGGATTAGTAGGTGATTGGCTCTGTGGTGTAGGATTAGTAGGTGATTGGCTCTGTGGTGTTGGAGTAGTAGGTGATTGGCTCTGTGGTGTTGGGTCAGTAGGTGATTGGCTCTGTGGTGTTGAGTCAGTAGGTGATTGGCTCTGTGGTGTTGAGTCAGTAGGTGATTGGCTCTGTGGTGTTGGATTAGTAGGTGATTGGCTCTGTGGTGTTGGGTCAGTAGGTGATTGGCTCTGTGGTGTTGAGTCAGTAGGTGATTGGCTCTGTGGTGTTGAGTCAGTAGGTGATTGGCTCTGTGGTGTTGGGTCAGTAGGTGATTGGCTCTGTGGTGTTGGGTCAGTAGGTGATTGGCTCTGTAAGGTGGCAGTTGAAGCTCTTCTGACAGTGAAGTATGGATGATCGTGTTCTGTGTTTGTGATATGGCTCAGGTAACTTGGACCGAGTTTATTCCCATCACAGGGAGAGAAATCTTTCTCATTTCCTGTCACACAGGAAGTCTCTTTGTAATGGTAGCGGCACCCTGTTCTAGTGCTCTTCCTGTATCTCCCTTCCCCTTGCCGATAACAGACAGCCTGTCCCTAACTGCTAATGTGGGTATAAATATCTCCTGGAGTGGTGTGTGTGTGCGCGTGTGTGTGAGAGACTGAGTGTATAGTAGCCTCTCCAGTCTAGTGTATGTAAAGATCAGTGGGTATAGCTGATCCAGGCCGGTGTGTGTACAGATCAGTGGGTATAGCTGATCCAGGCCGGTGTGTGTACAGATCAGTGGTTATAGCTGATCCAGGCCGGTGTGTGTACAGATCAGTGGGTATAGCTGATCCAGGCCGGTGTGTGTACAGATCAGTGGGTATAGCTGATCCAGGCCGGTGTGTGTACAGATCAGTGGGTATAGCTGATCCAGGCCGGTGTATGTACAGATCAGTGGGTATAGCTGATCCAGGCCGGTGTGTGTACAGATCAGTGGTTATAGCTGATCCAGGCCGGTGTGTGTACAGATCAGTGGGTATAGCTGATCCAGGCCGGTGTGTGTACAGATCAGTGGGTATAGCTGATCCAGGCCGGTGTGTGTACAGATCAGTGGGTATAGCTGATCCAGGCCGGTGTGTGTACAGATCAGTGGTTATAGCTGATCCAGGCCGGTGTGTGTACAGATCAGTGGTTATAGCTGATCCAGGCCGGTGTGTGTACAGATCAGTGGGTATAGCTGATCCAGGCCGGTGTGTGTACAGATCAGTGGTTATAGCTGATCCAGGCCGGTGTGTGTACAGATCAGTGGGTATAGCTGATCCAGGCCGGTGTGTGTACAGATCAGTGGGTATAGCTGATCCAGGCCGGTGTATGTACAGATCAGTGGGTATAGCTGATCCAGGCCGGTGTGTGTACAGATCAGTGGGTATAGCTGATCCAGGCCGGTGTGTGTACAGATCAGTGGGTATAGCTGATCCAGGCCGGTGTGTGTACAGATCAGTGGGTATAGCTGATCCAGGCCGGTGTGTGTACAGATCAGTGGTTATAGCTGATCCAGGCCGGTGTATGTACAGATCAGTGGGTATAGCTGATCCAGGCTGGTGCACGTACAGAACAGGCTGTACAACTCTGGGAAACTGACTGAATCTTCGCAGGGATTTCTGTCTGCTCCAGATATGTAGAATTCTGACTGGGGAGGAAAGCACTTGCTGATCTCATGACCCTTTAAAAGTGCGCTCAGTCGGACGGCTACATATCTGTCAGGTTGTTTGCTCTGGAAGCCTCTGCCAGTGTGGGCGGTGTGTCTGTGCGATTTTAATGGTGTTCCCCTTAAATCGGACTGAGCACTGCCCAAGCTCCTGTCCCTGGGTGTCCATTTTGCTTTTTACTGATGGGAAAACAACGACAGGTGGGGCTGCAGTGATGGGTGGGGCTTTCAGAAATGTTCATTTTATTTTTTATTCCTTTTTTATTAATTTATCCATTAACACATATTTGTGACATGTTTCTAAAGCCAAAGCATGCAGCTGTGATCCTCACGGGTGGTGGGGAAAATGGAGGGATGTGGACAATTATGATGGAAAATAAGAGAGAAGTGAGGGAGAGAGAGACAGTCTGGGCAGAGACACAGGCGTTGCACAGAGTACTTTTGCTGGAGGTTTTTAATGGATGCTGGGTTCTGGCGCAGAGGCGTGTGGGTCACAGGCTGCTGCTGTTTGTCAGCTTTAATTACACAGGCTGGTCATTTCAGGACCTTCTCATTTACTGCAGCGGCCTGTTGGTGGGGCTTAGAGCCAAAGCAAAAAGCACAATGAACACAGACTGAACACGTGTGAAATTACAGCAGGACAGACTGAACACGTGTGAAATTACAGCAAGACAGACTGAACACGTGTGAAATTACAGCAAGACAGACTGAACACGTGTGAAATTACAGCAGGACAGACTGAACATGTATGAAATTACCGCAGGACAGAAATCAGAAATAGGTGAGACAGTGGAAAATACCTAAATCAGTAAACACAGAAACAGTGACAGAGTCATGAGCTGAGCGAACTTGGGCCGAAAGATTAAAAGCAAGTCTGGGCTCCGTTTAACACTAAAGCGCTGTTTTGCACTCTGTCACTTGCATGTTACGCACAATCTTAAGATTAAAAAACTCCAGGAGTTACTGCTGAAACTCATACTAAGCAGACAGTCTGTGCTCAGAATTCATCAGACGTCTGTGGTGTTTTTTACACCCGCGAGTTTTACCAGAGCCACCTGTGGTGGAAGCAGCAGAATTTCACCAGAATTTCAGCCTCCTGTTCACGCGTCACTGAGCATTCCACCGCCACATGTACACACACACTCACAATCACACAC
>JAFBMS010000145.1:125000-165000 GCA_019788955.1 Albula glossodonta
CAGTTGTAGAAATGTGACTGAGCAGGTAACAGAGGGCCCAAACAGCAGCTCCCTGCCACACCTGGGCAGGTGAGTGTGTGCTGTGCGGTATGTCCTTTTGGGGTTTGGGAAAGGGAGGGGAAGGCATTCCTCCGACGGCAGGCACACAGTGTATGACTGAAGACACCAGCCCTGTGCCAGGCAGGGCGGTTGAGGGCCGCACCATGTGACCACCCTGGCAGAACGTGCTTTAATGGCAGTATTGTACCGTGGTGTAGTGTTAGGGAACTGTGCCTGCAGCCTGGGGGTTTGCAGGTTTAAATCAGTCAGTGTGTATGTGCCAGTGAATGAGCATGGCCACGTTGCAGCACAGCTCTGTGAAGCCTGTAGCTGTCATGGTGTCTGGGAAGCTCTGAGCAGTGCCAAACATGTCTTGCTTTGACTGTGTGCTGTGAAAGAATCTATTTGCATGTTTATTTTAGGCCTTGCTGTAAATCTTGAAAGGGCAGAGACCTCTGTATGAACTCAGAATAATGTTTTCCTGTTTATTCGCTGCGTTCCCCTGGTGCTGTCGGGCTAACCTCCTCTCCGCCCGCTGTCATTTGTAGAGTTTGCACATTGGGGATTTAAATAAGAGTAGGTCTCCTGACAGTTCTTTTGCTAATGGGTTTGGGCCCCCACCTGGGCATGGATGGGTTAAAAGGCTCACAGTCCCCCTCTGTGCAGCTGGGGAGTGTCAGGGGTGTGAGATTTTAACCTTCAAAACCTGTTTATCTTGACAGTGGAATTCTTAAACTGATTTAAACAGAGCTCTTCTTTATAACTTCTAAATTAAGCCGTGTTCTTCAGGTGGAACAGGTGTAGAGGTGTTACCGAGGCCTCGGGGGGTTCTTATACAACAGACCTGTGCAGGTACGAGCACAGGGTAGGTACGAGGACAGGGCAAGTACGAGCCCACGGCAGGTACGAGCACAGGGCAAGTAAGAGCCCACGGCAGGTACGGGCACAGGGCAGGTACGAGCCCACGACAGGTACGAGCACAGGGCAACTAAGAGCCCACGGCAGGTACGAGCACAGGGCAGGTATGAGCCCACGGCAGGTACGAGCACAGGGCAATTAAGAGCCCACGGCAGGTACGAGCACAGGGCAGGTACGAGGACAGGGCAGGTACGAGCACAGGGCAGGTACGAGCACAGGGCAGGTACGAGGACAGGGCAGGTACGAGCCTAGGGCAGGTAAGAGCCCACGGCAGGTACGGGCCCACGACAGGTACGAGCACAGGGCAAGTAAGAGCCCACGGCAGGTACGAGCACAGGGCAGGTACGAGGACAGGGCAGGTACGAGGACAGGGCAGGTACGAGCAGAGGGCAAGTAAGAGCCCACGGCAGGTACGGGCACAGGGCAGGTATGAGCCTAGGGCAGGTACGAGCCCACGCCAGGTACGAGCACAGGGCAAGTAAGAGCCCACGACAGGTACGAGCACAGGGCAGGTATGAGCCCACGACAGGTACGAGCACAGGGCAGGTATGAGCCTAGGGCAGGTACGAGCCCACGGCAGGTACGAGCACAGGGCAAGTAAGAGCCCACGGCAGGTACGAGCACAGGGCAAGTAAGAGCCCACGGCAGGTACGGGCACAGGGCAGGTACGAGCCCACGACAGGTACGAGCACAGGGCAACTAAGAGCCCACGGCAGGTACGAGCACAGGGCAGGTATGAGCCCACGGCAGGTACGAGCACAGGGCAATTAAGAGCCCACGGCAGGTACGAGCACAGGGCAGGTACGAGGACAGGGCAGGTACGAGCACAGGGCAGGTACGAGGACAGGGCAGGTACGAGCCTAGGGCAGGTAAGAGCCCACGGCAGGTACGGGCCCACGACAGGTACGAGCACAGGGCAAGTAAGAGCCCACGGCAGGTACGAGCACAGGGCAGGTACGAGGACAGGGCAGGTACGAGGACAGGGCAGGTACGAGCAGAGGGCAAGTAAGAGCCCACGGCAGGTACGGGCACAGGGCAGGTATGAGCCTAGGGCAGGTACGAGCCCACGCCAGGTACGAGCACAGGGCAAGTAAGAGCCCACGACAGGTACGAGCACAGGGCAGGTATGAGCCCACGACAGGTACGAGCACAGGGCAGGTATGAGCCTAGGGCAGGTACGAGCCCACGGCAGGTACGAGCACAGGGCAAGTAAGAGCCCACGGCAGGTACGGGCACAGGGCAGGTACGAGCACAGGGCAGGTACGAGCCCACGACAGGTAAGAGCACAGGGCAGGTACGAGCCCACGACAGGTAAGAGCACAGGGCAGGTACGAGCACTGGGCAGGTAAGAGCCCACAACAGGTACGAGCACAGGGCAGGTATGAAGATGAATGTGTACTGTGTGGTTTGCAGCTCAGGTATGACACCTCTCGGGGTGAGGAGCTCTGAGGCTGGGTTTCACACTCACAGAGTAATTATTCAGAGTGATTATTCAGAGTAATTATATGCCTGCAGACTGTCCGCTCTTTCACAGAAACACCGTCATCTTGGCTTCCCCTAAGAGAAGTATTGGCCATCTGCCAAACAGATACATTATTCAAACATATGAGACACATAATTTCTCCTGGATAATTATGAATCAACGCACAAGGATCTGTAAATTCCTGAGCGTGTGTGTGTGTGTGTGTGTGTGTGTGTGTGTGTGTGGGGGTGTGTGTGTGTGTGGGTGTGTGTGCGTGTGTGTGTGTGTGGGTATGTGTGCGAGTGTGTGCACGCACGTATGTGTGTATGGGTGTGTGTGTGCGAGTGTGTGTATGGGTGTGTGTGCGAGTGTGTGTGCGCGTATGCGTGTGTATGGGTGTGTGTGCGAGCGTGTGTGTCGTGCATGTGGACACGTGTGTGTCTCTCATTTTGAATGAGGAAGCGTGAGTGTGAAGGACATTTACAGTGCCTGGTCCCGTCAGCCACTGCTCCATTGACTGAAATACTCACCTCACATTCCTTACAGATGACTGAATCATGGGCAGTGACAGAATGCATTCCATGAACTGTTTCCTCAGTTGTGAAATTAATAGCACAGTGTAATGTCTGAACAAAATAAAAGCCTGTTGGACAGTAGTGCTCAGTCTTAGAAAGCCACAGGGTTCCCCAAAAATTCCGGTGAGGTGTGATCACTTACCCTTTAAACCAGGTGAGGTGAGATGAGATAACTGACCCCTTTAACCAGGTGAGGTGAGATCACTGACCCTTTAAACCAGGTGAGATGAGATGAGATAACTGATCCCTTTAACCAGGTGAGGTGAGATAACTATCCCTTTTAAACCAGGTGAGATGAGATAACTGACCCCTTTAACCAGGTGAGATGAGATAACTATCCCTTTTAAACCAAGTGAGCTGAGATGAGATAACTGACCCCTTTAACCAGGTGAGGTGAGATCACTGACCCTTTAAACCAGGTGAGATGAGATGAGATAACTGACCCCTTTAACCAGGTGAGGTGAGATCACTGACCCTTTAAACCAGGTGAGATGAGATGAGATAACTGATCCCTTTAACCAGGTGAGGTGAGATCACTGACCCTTTAAACCAGGTGAGATGAGATGAGATAACTGATCCCTTTAACCAGGTGAGGTGAGATAACTGTCCCTTTTAAACCAGGTGAGATGAGATGAGATCACTGACCCCTTTAACCAGGTGAGATGAGATAACTATCCCTTTTAAACCAAGTGAGGTGAGATGAGATAACTGACCCCTTTAACCAGGTGAGGTGAGATCACTGACCCTTTAAACCAGATGAGATGACATGAGATAACTGACCCCTTTAACCAGGTGAGATGAGATAACTGACCTCTTTAACCAGGTGAGGTGAGATCACTGACCCTTTAAACCAGATGAGGTGAGATAACTGACCCCTTTAACCAGGTGAGGTGAGATAACTATCCCTTTTAAACCAAGTGAAGTGAGATGAGATAACTGACCCCTTTAACCAAGTGAGGTGAGATCACTGACCCTTTAAACCAGGTGAGATGAGATGAGATAACTGACCCCTTTAACCAGGTGAGGTGAGATCACTGACCCTTTAAACCAGGTGAGATGAGATGAGATAACTGATCCCTTTAACCAGGTGAGGTGAGATAACTATCCCTTTTAAACCAGGTGAGATGAGATAACTGACCCCTTTAACCAGCTGAGATGAGATAACTATCCCTTTTAAACCAAGTGAGGTGAGATGAGATAACTGACCCCTTTAACCAGGTGAGGTGAGATCGCTGACCCTTTAAACCAGATGAGGTGAGATAACTGACCCCTTTAACCAAGTGAGGTGAGATAACTGACCCCTTTAACCAGATGAGGTGAGATCACTGACACTTTAAACACAAAATGTGGATCACAGGCAAACATCATAAAGGGACATACACAGAGAAATGGTGGGAGTTAGGTGTGATGAGTATTTGGTGAGGTTTGGTTCTCTGGTGTGATGAGTATTTGGTGAGGTTTGGTTCTCTGGTGTGATGAGTATTTGGTGAGGTTTGGTTCTCTGGTGTGATGAGTATTTGGTGAGGTTTGGGTCTCTGTGTTGTGATGAGTATATGGTGAGGTTTGGTTCTCTGTGTTGTGATGAGTATTTGGTGAGGTTTGGTTCTCTGTGTTGTGATGAGTATTTGGTGAGGTTTGGTTCTCTGTGTTGTGATGAGTATTTTCACATTAAATTACAGGTCGCAGCAAGTCATTTCTTAGCTCTTCTCATGTGGGTTGGTGGGTGTAAATTGGCTGCTGGTTTAAAGGTGAAAATTAGTTGCAGCAGACCCTGCAGTTCCAACAACAAGGCCTGCCTTAGACTCTCAACACACCAATTCAAAACATGAGCTTAGTTAATGCTAATGATACTGTGAATAATTTATTAATGCAATAGCAATACATATTGGTAGTGTCAGTTCTAACTGTAATTGGTTATGGCAATGATAATGCTAGTGTATGTTGCAGTGGCAGCGCGAATTGGTAACAGTAATGTGTGTCTCTACTCATCCTGCTTTGCTCTCGTTTTTCAGGTGCAGAGGTTGGCGGGGCCATGGCCACATGGGGGGGGGAGGATCCCAAAACCCAGGCGTGGGGGGTGGAGCACATCCAAAACACCAAGCTTCAGTGTGTGTCAGCGTCTGTCTGGGTGTTCATGGCGACACATCTCATCACAGTGCCTCCCTGCCCCAACCCCATGACTGCATGTACCTCTGTGTCTGTGCCTACTCCATTTCAAGTCCCTCAACTCCCTGTTACAGTTTGGGTCACTTCTCACTTCCTGTTACCATCTGCACAGCTTAGTATGACCATCTCTGTCTACGCAGCTCTGTATGCTCATCTCCATCTGCGCAGCTTAGTATGAGCATCTCTGTCTACGCAGCTCTGTATGCTCATCTCCACCTGCACAGCTTAGTATGAGCATCTCTGTCTACGCAGCTCTGTATGCTCATCTCCATCTGTGCAGCTCATCTCTTGTCATGGTGCGTTCTGCCCCCCATGTCCTGAAGGTTTCTGAAAGACATGTGTTTTCAGGCCTGGGGTCCTCTATCTTACCTGGGAAAGATGGGTCAGCGAGAGGGCAGCCTGCAGGACACACCCAGGGTTAGTCTGCGCAGTCAGGCAGCCTGCAGGACAGACCCAGGGTTAGTGTTTGCGCAGTCAGCCAGCCTGCAGGACAGACCCGGGGTTAGACTGCGCAGTCAGCCAGCCTGCAGGACAGACCCGGGGTTAGTCTGCGCAGTCAGGCAGCCTGCAGAACAGACTCAGGGTTAGTTTGCACAGTCAGCCAGCCTGCAGGAAAGACCCGGGGTTAGTCTGCGCAGTCAGGCAGCCTGCAGGACAGACCCAGGGTTAGGTTGCACAGTCAGCCAGCCTGCAGGACAGACCCGGAGTTAGACTGCGCAGTCAGGCAGCCTACAGGACAGACCCAGGGTTAGTCTGCGCAGTCAGGCAGCCTGCACTCGCACTGCCTGTTCTCTGCTAGGATGGCAGACGGCAGGTTCCCTTCCCTGGCCCGTCATTGCTGAGATCCCTGAGGGATTTGTGTTTCTGTACTGTGTGCTGATGACCGTTCCTGACGGTCAGCATGCGCAGGGGTCGCACCCTTGACCCGGAGAGCCACAGACTGCAGCCAGGCTCTGCTCTTACCATCAAACGCTCCACAGGACCCGGGCTGCGGCAGGCCCATCCCTCCAACCACCATACTGCCCTGAAGTGTGTGAATTCGCCACACACCAGCTGAGAACATAGTGGACCCACATGAGGCATGTTACTGCATGACTAGCAGTGCTATTTGATCAACTGAGTGCTGAGTAACCCTGCTGCTTTGCAGCTTTCGCAGAGTCACCCAGTGACCCGCCAGTGTCTCCTCAAACCTGCTTTGAGGCTTAAATCTGCTTTCAATAAGGCCAGAGAACACTGTGGCAGTGGACGTGGAAAACCTTCACTTCTCAAACCAGGTGTGAAGATGTCACAAAAGGAAGATACCATGTCTCGAAAGGGGGTGCCTGTTGATCTGGCCTGTACCATTACTGTGGGATGAAGAGCCTTAACCTAAAAGATTCAGAAGTTATAGTACTATCAGAATTTACACCTTTGTCACTTAGTCTAATATTGTACATTGTGTATTATGTTTGTAAAATAACAGAAAACTGTGTCTTGAAATAGATTTTTCAAATAAAAATAGTTTGACAGTGAAAACAATTGTAGTTTGATTATTTTAAGCACATTTTCAGTTAAAATACCCACTGCTTGGTTTAACACTGTGCTGTGGTTAACCTCATCACTTTCTGCAAGGCTGCAGACAAATGAGTCTTTTCACCACCTTTTCTGCTTAAAATGAACTTTCTGTTTGAAACTGTAAAGGATGAGGGGGGAAATGAAGGCAGTGCTTAAGTGAAATTTGAGTGCTGACTTATTTGTGCTGTAAGTCCCCCTGGCTGAAGGCCTGTAAACCACTCCGGGCTGTGAAGCTGTTTGAAAATGACTTTCAGGTTGGGTAAGAGCTCCACCTCAGGGCTGCGTCACACAGAGAGCCCGCTGGTTTGTGGTTTACACCACCCTGTACCCTTCTACTGTCACACTGCTGAAGCTAAGTAGCCATACCACCCTGTACCCTTCTACTGTCACACTGCTGAAGCTAAGCAGCTATACCACCCTGTACCCTTCTACTGTCACACTGCTGAAGCTAAACAGCCACACCACCCTGTACCCTTCTACTGTCACACTGCTGAAGCTAAGCAGCCACACCACCCTGTACCCTTCTACTGTCACACTGCTGAAGCTAAGCAGCCCTACCCCCACCCTGTACCCTCCTACTGCCACACTGCTGAAGCTAAGCAGCCACACCACCCTGAACCCTTCTACTGTCACACTGCTGAAGCTAAGTAGCCATACCTCCCTGTACCCTTCTACTGTCACACTGCTGAAGCAAAGCACACACCACCCTGTACCCTTCTACTGTCACACTGCTGAAGCTAAGCAGCCACACCACCCTGAACCCTTCTACTGTCACACTGCTGAAGCAAAGTAGCCATACCACCCTGTACCCTTCTACTGTCACACTGCTGAGGCAAAGCACACACCACCCTGTACCCTTCTACTGTCACACTGCTGAAGCTAAGCACACACCACCCTGTACCCTTCTACTGTCACACTGCTGAAGCTAAGCAGCCACACCACCCTGTACCCTTCTACTGTCACACTGCTGAAGCTAAGCAGCCACACCACCCTGTACCCTCCTACTGCCACACTGCTGAAGCTAAGCAGCCACACCACCCTGTACCCTCCTACTGTCACACTGCTGAAGCTAAGCAGCCACACCACCCTGTACCCTTCTACTGCCACACTGCTGAAGCTAAGCAGCCACACCACCCTGTACCCTTCTACTGCCACACTGCTGAAGCTAAGCAGCCACACCACCCTGTACCCTCCTACTGCCACACTGCTGAAGCTAAGCAGCCACACCACCCTGTACCCTTCTACTGCCACACTGCTGAAGCTAAGCAGCCACACCACCCTGTACCCTCCTACTGCCACACTGCTGAAGCTAAGCAGCCACACCACCCTGTACCCTTCTACTGTCACACTGCTGAAGCTAAGCAGCTATACCACCCTGTACCCTTCTACTGACACACTGCTGAAGCTAAGCAGCCACACCACCCTGTACCCTTCTACTGCCACACTGCTGAAGCTAAGCAGCTACACCACCCTGTACCCTTCTACTGTCACACTGCTGAAGCTAAGCAGCTATACCACCCTGTACCCTTCTACTGACACACTGCTGAAGCTAAGCAGCCACACCACCCTGTACCCTTCTACTGCCACACTGCTGAAGCTAAGCAGCCATACCACCCTGTACCCTTCTACTGCCACACTGCTGAAGCTAAGCAGCTACACCACCCTGTACCCTTCTACTGTCACACTGCTGAAGCTAAGCAGCCACACCACCCTGAACCCTTCTACTGTCACACTGCTGAAGCTAAGCAGCCATACCACCCTGTACCCTATCTCACGTACTGGGGAATCTAATTTCTGATTGGCTGCTTAGTCTCTATTTGCGTAACTCAGATTTCTGCTCTTTTTATTTAACCCACTTCCTCATGTGTTTTACTCCTCTTTGGTGTGTGTGTGAGAGAGAACTATACCTGCCATGTGAATTCTAAGGAATGGAAATCTGAACCCCTGACATTTAAAAACAGACAATGCTTCCCATTAGTGCTGACACTGATCCAAGGTGAAAGCGTAGTGAATACTGAACATTCTTGACTGAACATTAAAAACCTCTACACCCAGCTGAGGTGGCGTGCATGTTTGAGGGGGGAAAACACCAGCAAAGCACGGAACGCAACTCCCTTCAGCGCGTCCCTTTCAATGCCACATAGAGGAAATCAGCTTACCTTGTTGGCACGGTAATCTTTATTTATATACAAACCGCATTACAACAAGGAGCAATCACCATTAAAATGAGGCAACCAGTAAAACAATATTTTTCCACTTTAATTTGTTGTACACCACAATATTAGTTTCAATGTCTTAAGCTTCAGATTTGCACATGTTTTTGAAATCATAGCTGGTTACTAGAGTAATAACTCAAATTAATGTTAATAAGTGTTTAGTTTGTTTTACTTCAACAAAGGGGAGATGGTTTTATTAATATTAAATAAGTGTATCTCACTGTGTTAGAGCTTCTTTCAGAGATTTTGTTTCACCAAATCAAAGTAAAATATAGAGCTAAACAATATTGTTGATGGGAGGGGCTCCTGTCTCTCACAGCCTCTCCCTAGAGACAGCATTCTTTTTATATATTGTGCACACGCGAGTTATTTCCAATGCGCTGTTTATAAAGCACTATGATTAATTATACGTGTCAACAAAGCAGATGCCATCTGAAAATACGCACAGCTATCGCTTATCGTTCTGTCACTAGTGAGAGGTGTGCCTGACACTCAATCAGCTGCCACTGAGCATGTGCAGATCTGAGTGGAGTCACTGAGCATGTGCAGATCTCAGCACAGTCACTGAATCACTAAGACAGAACGAAATTCACCTTTAGACTATGGTGCCATGGCATCCCTTTGCTTTGCATTGTGGGAAAGGGAAGGTTTCAGGGATGATGTGAACCTCTGTGCTGAAGGTCTGCACTGATCCCATGGGCCCTGCAAACGTGGCCTGAGGAGACAGACACACAGATGCCAGTGTTGTATTTTAGAAATTCTGCAACTTATGAATATTCTTCATTACAAAGAATGAGTGAAAATCATGTGAAAAATAATGAGCTGTACTATATCACAGAGACCTTGGTATTTCGTTTTTTTGAACAGAAATTTGTGTGCATAGCAAACTGTGACACATTCACACCCAAGGAGAGGCCAGGTTTGAGGGGATAGCGTTGGTTTTGATGATGTGATCATCAGGCAGAGCCACCGTCAGAGGAAATACCTGAATGAAGAAGGCTCTCCATCCACCTTTGGGCAATGGGAACTCCTTCATGTAAACTCCTGGAGACTGAGAGAAACATAGAAAACACACATCACACACACACACAATGCGGTGGAGCCCAGTGTATATCCACACACACACACATCATACTCCTGATCTTCACCCTGTCAGCATGTTTGACAGGTGATAAAGCCTCCTGATGTGAATAGTGGGGGGTGGAGGGGGCTCAGAGGCTGTTCAGTACCGGACTGCTGACGGGAGACGACCACCAGGGAATCGGACGGAAGAGGAACTGGTCTGGATGTCCAGGCATGGCCACAGCCCAGCGAAAGTCTCGTCTGAGGAAGAAGCAGGCAGAGGGAGTCTGTTCCAGAAGCACCGGCATCTCTCTGCACACCACACACCGCAACAAGCCAAGATAACCGTGCCTGACCGCTCAGCCTGACGTCAAAAAAGGACTAATCGCTACATGCTCAAGTGGGACAGACTGACTTTTGTTGTGAGCTGCAGTGTAATTCCATCAAGCTGTTTTGTCCAATGGAAACACACTTTTGGACAGAAAATGCACATATATTCTTATTTTCAGCTTTTTCAAGCTTGCCAAAATTTCATTTGAAAAGTGTAACAGCTTGGTTCCTGGCTCATGTCCTGCTCTGTTAAGAGCGTTCCTGCGTTCCCACCTCTTGGCACCCCAGGTGTCAGCGTGGTAGGCCAGCACTCTGATTGGTGGAGTGTCTGTGTGCAGATAAATGGCTCCGGACTCTCCTGACTGCAAAGAGAGAGAAAAGTTCACCCAGGAGAGGCTGGACTTTAGAGCCCCCTGGTGGCTGCCTGCAGAACTACAGAATCATGTTGAGGCAGTGCACAGATTTGATTCCAGACATGGACTGATAGACAATCAAAACATTTTGTTGTACATGCCAAAACACAATTATAATTATTAATCGGTGAGCTACTGATAGCTCCACCCATTTTTGTGACATCACAGACCTGGTGCAGTATTGTACTGTATAGGTGCAGGCACTGTGGCACTGCGGCCCTGCGGTCCAGGAGATAAACCTGCAGACACTGCGGCCCTGTGGCCCTGCGGTCCAGGAGATAAACCTGCAGACACTGCGGCCCTGTGGCCCTGCGGTCCAGGAGATAAACCTGCTAACACTGCGGCCTTGAGGTCCAGGAGATAAACCTGCAAACACTGCGGCACTGCGGCCTTGCGGTCCAGGAGATAAACCTGCAGACACTGCGGCACTGCGGTCCAGGAGATAAACCTGCAGACACTGCGGCACTGCGGTCCAGGAGATAAACCTGCAGACACTGCGGCCCTGCGGTCCAGGAGATTAAACTGCAGACACTGCGTCCCTCCAGGATTGAGCTGAGCGGAACATGGTGGGTGTACCTGTGTTCTGTTCCAGTGCATTGTGGGTCTTTTCCAGCGTAGTGTGGTGCTGAGGTAGAAGGCCTGGATGGACTGGAACAGGGTCAGCCAGTGGCCCGCACACGTGTGCTCAGCATTGGGCAGGATCCTGAGACAAGAGGCAATGTAATCACAACACACTCACTACAACTGGCTCATAAAACATTACACACACACACACACACTCACACACACACACAGACATAGACACACAGATACAAACACAGGATGAGAATATTCATATTGGACAGTGAAAGTAGTCAGAGAGGCACAGGTGTAGTTGTTGTACCTGAGGTGTTTCTCCCCCTGTAGCTGCTGGTAGTAGTAATGGGAGTCATCGAGCAGAAAGAACTCGTCTCCTGCAGCTGAGATGAGAAGCTTGGGTTTGGATCTGTAGCGCTCGCTGTACGCTGTGAACACGAGAAGCAGGGAGTGCACTCTCAGCTCATTAATGCAGCAGTTCATCTATCACTTCACTTTTCACACCACTGCATGGACGTGAGCATGTGAGTGTGTTTCTGTCTGTGCGTGACTGTGAGGTTGTGGGCAAGTGTGTGCTGTAGCTGTTGCAGTCTATTCTTTTGTTGTTGGAGTGTTTTGTCTGTAGTAGTATGTTTTGTTTGTAGTTGTTGTGTTATATTGAGTTTGTGGGGGAGTGTTTTGTCTGTAGTAGTATGTTTTGTTTGTAGTTGTTGTGTTATATTGAGTTTGTGGGGGAGTGTTTTGTCTGTAGTAGTATGTTTTGTTTGTAGTTGTTGTGTTATATTGAGTTTGTGGGGGAGTGTTTTGTCTGTAGTAGTATGTTTTGTTTGTAGTTGTTGTGTTATATTGAGTTTGTGGGGGAGTGTTTTGTCTGTAGTAGTATGTTTTGTTTGTAGTTGTTGTGTTATATTGAGTTTGTGGGGGAGTGTTTTGTCTGTAGTAGTATGTTTTGTTTGTAGTTGTTGTGTTATATTGAGTTTGTGGGGGAGTGTTTTGTCTGTAGTAGTATGTTTTGTTTGTAGTTGTTGTGTTATATTGAGTTTGTGGGGGAGTGTTTTGTCTGTAGTAGTATGTTTTGTTTGTAGTTGTGTTATATTGAGTTTGTGGGGGAGTGTTTTGTCTGTAGTAGTATGTTTTGTTTGTAGTTGTTGTGTTATATTGAGTTTGTGGGGGAGTGTTTTGTCTGTAGTAGTATGTTTTGTTTGTAGTTGTTGTGTTATATTGAGTTTGTGGGGGAGTGTTTTGTCTGTAGTAGTATGTTTTGTTTGTAGTTGTTGTGTTATATTGAGTTTGTGGGGGAGTGTTTTGTCTGTAGTAGTATGTTTTGTTTGTAGTTGTTGTGTTATATTGAGTTTGTGGGGGAGTGTTTTGTCTGTAGTAGTATGTTTTGTTTATAGTTGTGTTATATTGAGTTTGTGGGGGAGTGTTTTGTCTGTAGTAGTATGTTTTGTTTGTAGTTGTTGTGTTATATTGAGTTTGTGGGGGACTGTTTTGTCTGTAGTAGTATGTTTTGTTTGTAGTTGTTGTGTTATATTGAGTTTGTGGGGGAGTGTTTTGTCTGTAGTAGTATGTTTTGTTTGTAGTTGTTGTGTTATATTGAGTTTGTGGGGGAGTGTTTTGTCTGTAGTAGTATGTTTTGTTTGTAGTTGTGTTATATTGAGTTTGTGGGGGAGTGTTTTGTCTGTAGTAGTATGTTTTGTTTGTAGTTGTTGTGTTATATTGAGTTTGTGGGGGAGTGTTTTGTCTGTAGTAGTATGTTTTGTTTGTAGTTGTTGTGTTATATTGAGTTTGTGGGGGAGTGTTTTGTCTGTAGTAGTATGTTTTGTTTATAGTTGTGTTATATTGAGTTTGTGGGGGAGTGTTTTGTCTGTAGTAGTATGTTTTGTTTGTAGTTGTGTTATATTGAGTTTGTGGGGGAGTGTTTTGTCTGTAGTAGTATGTTTTGTTTGTAGTTGTTGTGTTATATTGAGTTTGTGGGGGAGTGTTTTGTCTGTAGTAGTATGTTTTGTTTGTAGTTGTTGTGTTATATTGAGTTTGTGGGGGAGTGTTTTGTCTGTAGTAGTATGTTTTGTTTGTAGTTGTTGTGTTATATTGAGTTTGTGGGGGAGTGTTTTGTCTGTAGTAGTATGTTTTGTTTGTAGTTGTGTTATATTGAGTTTGTGGGGGACTGTTTTGCCTGTAGTAGTATGTTTTGTTTGTAGTTGTTGTGTTATATTGAGTTTGTGGGGGAGTGTTTTGTCTGTAGTAGTATGTTTTGTTTGTAGTTGTGTTATATTGAGTTTGTGGGGGACTGTTTTGCCTGTAGTAGTATGTTTTGTTTGTAGTTGTTGTGTTATATTGAGTTTGTGGGGGAGTGTTTTGTCTGTAGTAGTATGTTTTGTTTGTAGTTGTGTTATATTGAGTTTGTGGGGGAGTGTTTTGTCTGTAGTAGTATGTTTTGTTTGTAGTTGTGTTATATTGAGTTTGTGGGGGAGTGTTTTGTCTGTAGTAGTATGTTTTGTTTGTAGTTGTTGTGTTATATTGAGTTTGTGGGGGAGTGTTTTGTCTGTAGTAGTATGTTTTGTTTGTAGTTGTGTTATATTGAGTTTGTGGGGGAGTGTTTTGTCTGTAGTAGTATGTTTTGTTTGTAGTTGTTGTGTTATATTGAGTTTGTGGGGGAGTGTTTTGTCTGTAGTAGTATGTTTTGTTTGTAGTTGTTGTGTTATATTGAGTTTGTGGGGGAGTGTTTTGTCTGTAGTAGTATGTTTTGTTTGTAGTTGTTGTGTTATATTGAGTTTGTGGGGGAGTGTTTTGTCTGTAGTAGTATGTTTTGTTTGTAGTTGTTGTGTTATATTGAGTTTGTGGGGGAGTGTTTTGTCTGTAGTAGTATGTTTTGTTTGTAGTTGTTGTGTTATATTGAGTTTGTGGGGGAGTGTTTTGTCTGTAGTAGTATGTTTTGTTTGTAGTTGTTGTGTTATATTGAGTTTGTGGGGGAGTGTTTTGTCTGTAGTAGTATGTTTTGTTTGTAGTTGTTGTGTTATATTGAGTTTGTGGGGGAGTGTTTTGTCTGTAGTAGTATGTTTTGTTTGTAGTTGTTGTGTTATATTGAGTTTGTGGGGGAGTGTTTTGTCTGTAGTAGTATGTTTTGTTTGTAGTTGTGTTTATTGAGTTTGTGGGGGGGTGTTTTGTCTGTAGTAGTATGTTTTGTTTGTAGTTGTTGTGTTATATTGAGTTTGTGGGGGAGTGTTTTGTCTGTAGTAGTATGTTTTGTTTGTAGTTGTTGTGTTATATTGAGTTTGTGGGGGAGTGTTTTGTCTGTAGTAGTATGTTTTGTTTGTAGTTGTGTGTTATATTGAGTTTGTGGGGGAGTGTTTTGTCTGTAGTAGTATGTTTTGTTTGTAGTTGTTGTGTTATATTGAGTTTGTGGGGGTGTGTTTTGTCTGTAGTAGTATGTTTTGTTTGTAGTTGTTGTTATATTGAGTTTGTGGGGGAGTGTTTTGTCTGTAGTAGTATGTTTTGTTTGTAGTTGTTGTGTTATATTGAGTTTGTGGGGGAGTGTTTTGTCTGTAGTAGTATGTTTTGTTTGTAGTTGTTGTGTTATATTGAGTTTGTGGGGGAGTGTTTTGTCTGTAGTAGTATGTTTTGTTTGTAGTTGTTGTGTTATATTGAGTTTGTGGGGGAGTGTTTTGTCTGTAGTAGTATGTTTTGTTTGTAGTTGTGTTATATTGAGTTTGTGGGGGACTGTTTTGCCTGTAGTAGTATGTTTTGTTTGTAGTTGTTGTGTTATATTGAGTTTGTGGGGGAGTGTTTTGTCTGTAGTAGTATGTTTTGTTTGTAGTTGTGTTATATTGAGTTTGTGGGGGACTGTTTTGCCTGTAGTAGTATGTTTTGTTTGTAGTTGTTGTGTTATATTGAGTTTGTGGGGGAGTGTTTTGTCTGTAGTAGTATGTTTTGTTTGTAGTTGTGTTATATTGAGTTTGTGGGGGAGTGTTTTGTCTGTAGTAGTATGTTTTGTTTGTAGTTGTGTTATATTGAGTTTGTGGGGGAGTGTTTTGTCTGTAGTAGTATGTTTTGTTTGTAGTTGTTGTGTTATATTGAGTTTGTGGGGGAGTGTTTTGTCTGTAGTAGTATGTTTTGTTTGTAGTTGTGTTATATTGAGTTTGTGGGGGAGTGTTTTGTCTGTAGTAGTATGTTTTGTTGGGGAGTGTTTTGTCTGTAGTAGTATGTTTTGTTTGTAGTTGTTGTGTTATATTGAGTTTGTGGGGGAGTGTTTGTCTGTAGTAGTATGTTTTGTTTGTAGTTGTTGTGTTATATTGAGTTTGTGGGGGAGTGTTTTGTCTGTAGTAGTATGTTTTGTTTGTAGTTGTTGTGTTATATTGAGTTTGTGGGGGAGTGTTTTGTCTGTAGTAGTATGTTTTGTTTGTAGTTGTTGTGTTATATTGAGTTTGTGGGGGAGTGTTTTGTCTGTAGTAGTATGTTTTGTTTGTAGTTGTTGTGTTATATTGAGTTTGTGGGGGAGTGTTTTGTCTGTAGTAGTATGTTTTGTTTGTAGTTGTGTTATATTGAGTTTGTGGGGGAGTGTTTTGTCTGTAGTAGTATGTTTTGTTTGTAGTTGTTGTGTTATATTGAGTTTGTGGGGGAGTGTTTTGTCTGTAGTAGTATGTTTTGTTTGTAGTTGTGTTATATTGAGTTTGTGGGGGAGTGTTTTGTCTGTAGTAGTATGTTTTGTTTGTAGTTGTTGTGTTATATTGAGTTTGTGGGGGAGTGTTTTGTCTGTAGTAGTATGTTTTGTTTGTAGTTGTTGTGTTATATTGAGTTTGTGGGGGAGTGTTTTGCCTGTAGTAGTATGTTTTGTTTGTAGTTGTGTTATATTGAGTTTGTGGGGGAGTGTTTTGTCTGTAGTAGTATGTTTTGTTTGTAGTTGTTGTGTTATATTGAGTTTGTGGGGGAGTGCTCTCACACAGGGGGTCGATGTGTTTGGTCAGCAGGTCCATCCTTGGGCTGTCCAGCAGGTCAGTGATGTTCAGCTGATAGTAGCTCCAAAATGTGAAGGTCCAGCCACCGTATGCTCTGAAATGGTGATGGAGATTCTGCACACACACACACACACACACACGTGCGAGTAAAGTAACAGGCTGTTAAGCTGATGACACTGCAGTGTATGATGGGTAATGTCACATTGGAAGGGTTTTTATGTTTCTCTGGTTTTGTGATGATGATGATGATGATGATGATTCAGATGCGCCCTGCCCACTCTGCCACACCCACTCTGCCACACCCACTCTGCCCTGCCCACTCTGCCACACCCACTCTGCCATGCCCACTCTGCCCTGCCCACTCTGCCACGCCCACTCTGCTACGCCCACTCTGCCACACCCACTCTGCCCTGCCCACTCTGCCATGCCCACTCTGCCACACCCACTCAGCCACACCCACTCTGCCATGCCCACTCTGCCCTGCCCACTCTGCCACGCCCACTCTGCTACGCCCACTCTGCCACACCCACTCTGCCACACCCACTCTGCCCTGCCCAGGTTACCTGAGTGATGTTCAGGAGGTCCATTACGATGGGCATGAGGGTCACCACTCTGCTGTCCACTGCAGCGGTCAGCCAGGCTGCCCAGCCACGCTGCTCAGGGTCACACACACGTTACATATGCGTACATTACATATGTACACACACACACACATATCATACACACATTACATATACACACACACATATCATACACACATTATGCACACTCACACACAGACATCATACACATATTATGCACACACACACACAGACATCATACACACATTATATATACACACACATATACACATATTATGCACACACACACACATCATACACACATTATGCACACACACACACACACACATCATACACACATTATATATACACACACACATATCATACACACATTATGCACACTCACACACACATATCATACACACATTATGCACACTCACACACACATATCATACACACATTATGCACACACACACACACACATATCATACACACATTACATATACACACACACATATCATACACACATTATGCACACTCACACACAGACATCATACACATATTATGCACACACACACACATCATACACACATTATGCACACACACACACACACACATCATACACACATTATATATACACACACACACATATCATACACACATTATGCACACTCACACACACATATCATACACACATTATGCACACTCACACACACATATCATACACACATTATGCACACACACACACACACACATCATACACACATTATATATACACACACACATATCATACACACATTATGCACACTCACACACAGACATCATACACATATTATGCACACACACACACAGACATCATACACACATTATATATACACACACATATACACATATTATGCACACACACACACACATCATACACACATTATGCCCACACACACACACACACACATCATACACACATTATATATACACACACACATATCATACACACATTATGCACACTCACACACACATATCATACACACATTATGCACACACACACACACATATCATACACACATTATGCACACACACACACACATCATACACACATTATGCACACACACACACACACATCATACACACATTATATATACACACACACATATCATACACACATTATGCACACTCACACACACATATCATACACACATTATGCACACACACACACACACACATCATACACACATTATATATACACACACACATATCATACACACATTATGCACACACACACACATATCATACACACATTATGCACACACACACACACATCATACACACATTATATATACACACACACATATCATACACACATTATGCACACACACACACACATATCATACACACATTATGCACACTCACACACACATATCATACACACATTATGCACACACACACACACACACACATCATACACACATTATATATACACACATCAGTCCTCACCTTCGATGCCCCTGACACGGTGAACCTGTCAATGCGCTGTCTGCCCCCTGAGACCTTCAGCATGAAGTCACAGACTGTGTCTATGCCCCGGACACATGCCTGTGCAGATACACAATGCAGACAAGCAGCACAGACACAGTATTACCCTACATTACATTACACTGCTGACAGCATCTGTGCCTCGGACACATGCCTGCGCAGATACACAATGCAGACACACAGATGAGCCATTACACTGTGTTTGACATCACTACACAAGACGACACAACACAAACGTGCACTACACTACACTACACAAACTTGCACTGCACTACACAACACAAACTTACACTACACTACACTACACAACACAAACGTACACTACACTACACTTCACAAACTTACACTGCAATGCACTACACTACACAAACTTACGCTACACTACACTACACAAACTTACACAGTCATTTAGCAGACCATTTCATTCAGTGCTGCTCACACTGCACCTCCTCCTGAATGATATGAGACACAGCGCACACCTGCAGCGCACCACTGGCTGAGGACCAGAGCAGGGAGCATGTGCAGTGTGAGTTGGCAATGTAATGATGTCAGCTTCAGTAAAAAGTGATTACACTGGGTCACACAGGGCAGAACACATAAAGTGTTTGAAGGGAACAGGAGGGATGTGGGTGTGACCAGTGAGAATGTGGGCGTGACCAGTCATATATAGGAGTGGTCAGAGCAGGGGGTGGGAGTGGCCACAGAGGCAGCAGTGTGAACAATGAGAATGTGGGCGTGGCCAGGGGACACAGTCACCTTAGTCATTGGGAAGAGGAGGAGCCACTGGGGATCATCATTCTCATTGGTCAGGAAGTGCCACCAGGTGTAGGCCAGGAGGTCATTCCCACTCCGCCACTTTTTACCGGCTACACTGTCCTGCAGGTCACACACACAGACACACCATAACACACACCATGACACACCATAACACACACAGACACACCAGGTCACACACTGTCACAGCATGCTGACTCCCCCCTCTCCACCCCAGCTGAAGTGTGTAGAGTTTTCTGACCGTACATCACTCAGGCAGGTGATACACATTTGTAGAGATTAAGATGAGTTTCCCACTTCAGTGAGAGAACTCTGACAAGCATTACACACATGAATGTACTTACTGTTATTGTAATGACTGTTATATATAATGTTATTACTATTGTGTTAGCTAGCATTGTTCTTTATGATTATGCTGTTGCTGCAGTAGTGTAACTGGCAGCGCTGTGTGGTATAGAGGTGTCTAGGGACCGTGGGCGTTTATCTGAGCTCACCCTGAAGGAGAGGGGCTGGTTAGGGACCTGGGTGATGCAGGCAGACACCCTGAAAGAGAGGAAAGGGTCAGGAGGTCAGGAACACTCCGCTGGTTTACCGACATGCACTGAAACATACTAAAACCCTTCCACATACTGAAATACCCTGAAACGTGTTGAAACATGCCGCAGAGAGGTCAGACCTGGTTCTGACACAGCGCCATAAATGCAGAATGAGGTGCTGGTGGAGGCTTTGCTCCAGCCTGCCTGCAGTCTCTTACTGCCCTCTTGTGGACATATATGGATATACATAGCAACAATCAAACAGAAAAATAATGACAATTCCTCACTTGCAGTCAGGAGGTATACTTATGGGTACTGTAACCCTGAACTGCACTGCTTTCACCAGGCTTACAGCAGAGAGGTATAAACCTGGCACTATCACTCTGAACTGCACTGCTTTCACCAGGCTTACAGCAAAGAGGTATAAACCTGCACTATCACTCTGAACTGCACTGCTTTCACCAGGCTTACAGCAGAGAGGTATAAACCTGGCACTATCGCTCTGAACTGCACTGCTTTCACCAGGCTTACAGCAGAGAGGTATAAACCTGGCACTATCGCTCTGAACTGCACTGCTTTCACCAGGCTTACAGCAGAGAGGTATAAACCTGGCACTATCACTCTGAACTGCACTGCTTTCACCAGGCTTACAGCAGAGAGGTATAAACCTGGCACTATCACTCTGAACTGCACTGCTTTCACCAGGCTTACAGCAGAGAGGTATAAACCTGGCACTATCACTCTGAACTGCACGGCTTTCACCAGGCTTACAGCAGAGATGCTTGAAACACCTGTCAGATAATGATGAGCTCACCTCCATTGTTTTACTTTGACTGACAGTTACACACAGGATATGCTTACGTGCCGCTGCTGACAGCGAAGGCAGAGATTACTTCTTGCAGGGGCGTGGTTTTGACAGGAGGCTCCGCCCCATTGGTCCCACCATCAATGAAAAAAAAGGCAGAGTTCTCCAGCCCTGGCCTGATCTGGCGTGGGATCGTCACGGTCATATAGTGCCACCACACGGGCCTGTCCACCACAGACTCTGCCAGCCAATCATTCACAGGCAAGAGGGGGAGAGAGACCATTCACACGCAGGGAGCAGGGAGCAGGAAAGACCAACCCCATGCAGGCAGGCCAATCACGTGTAAATAGGACCACACGAAGCCCAAAAAAATTCAGGTAGGAAAAAAGGTAGGACCAATCAAATGCCGGCAAGAAGGGTGGACGGACCAATTACACGGAGGCAGGAGTAAGGTAGAAACCAATCAAATGCAGGCAGGAGGAAGAGGGGACCAATTGCATACATGAGCACATGGAGCAGGAGAGAGGAAGGAAGGGTCCACACAGCTGTCACTGACATATTTTTCACCATCACTTCATAAGCATGCACGTTTCAAAAGACAACACTGTACCGCAATGGACATAAACAGAGTCATACTGTGACAGACATTACAGAACAAACACATGTTCTGTAATTCCCCACCAAGTGAGCCAAAATACATTAAAACATGAGAACGATCAACAGCTACTGAACTGTCTGAAGTTGATATGAGGGTCTTATGGTCTGGTTTTGATTGCTGGAATTATGTTATTCTACTAATGAACAATTATAAAATGTATTTTTAAGTGTTGGGCAAATCTGAATTTCCGACCACTAAGATACAATTTGTTAAAATCAAGATTTTAAAAATATTTACTGCAATAAATAATTAAATGAATAAATAATGCTTTAACAATTTTATAGTTAGCTGGACATTACCCTCCTGTTTTAAAAACTCATTTCCTTCCTCTGACACGGTTTTACTTCATGTCTGATACCTACTTTTAATGGGGGGGAGGGGGGGGGGGTTAAGAGCCATGTGATCTGTGGAGCTCTCACGTGCAAAAAACCTAAATTCTTAGCCCTACACAACAAATAAGAAAGTCGTGACTGGTTCATTTCGGTAAACAAATGCGACATGGTCGTTCATTTTACGGTAAATTACATTATTGCTCCTTTTTAGGGGCTCTGATCCAGAGCTTCTCACAAAGCTGAAAACACCAGCGTTGCTGCCAAGAAAACAAAATTGTTTCAGAACCAGTTTCCGCAAAGACACTGATAAGCACAACATTTAGCTACGCCAATTTAAAATGTCCCATTCAGATTTGTGGGTCAGGAAAGCTCGTTCTCCTGTCTGTCTTAAGCCGCCACCATCATACCGTTCAGCCACTTCAGGGACGTCATGTTCAGGACGTAACTGGTGAACTCTTCCTCTCTCCTGGTCAGGTTATCAAGCACCGTGTAGGAGTAGTGTGGGTCGAAGGTATTGACGTACTGGTCCAGTGCCATGCGATAGCGCCGGTTCATGGGCACCGCACTGGCCGGTGAATTCAGTATCCACAGCGCAGACTTCAGAATCACTATAAACCAGGTCCGCTCCATGCTTCGAGGGCTTCCCGCAGCGAATGGCCCGTCTCCACAAGTCTTAGAGAGAATGCCTGTATGCTTCTAAGCAATCTTATACTTTTTAAATATCGCTTCAGACAGCTTGGTAAGCTACTCAGCTACACGCCTTTAGCTCGGTGTCTGTCACCTCGGTCTCCTCGCTCTGCGTGTGTCAGGGGAGAGGACAGTGGGGTACTAATGTAGTGCAGGCAGTGAGTGATTGAGTAACATGCCTGTTAGTCGCCTTATTAAAAAAAAACCCTGGGTAACTCCATGGGAACAGGAGAGCTTCCTTATTCGCACATTCCGCAACAGGTGTTTACAGGAACCGGCCACTTTTTCATGTTTAGGTGGATGACAATTCAAGAAACCACAAAAGGTTCCCTGATGACGCGGGGGCTCTTTCGTTTCCCTCAGAGCGGCGGCGCTGAGCTGCTCCTGATCACTCACCCGCCCCAGCTCGGGGTCGCGCTTCATTTTGGGTTTCACATGAACACTGAAACTGTCCTCACCACATGCGCGCCCGCGTGGTGCATCTACAGTCAACACAAACAAGTCTCAAGACTACATATTTGTCGGAAATAAAAACAAAGGGGAAGTTTTTTTGTTTGTTTTTTACAGCAGTATGGGCTGTTTGAAGCCTTGTGACTCTACGATCCAACCCAAAATTTCTCAATACACCCTGTGTCGGGAGATGAAATGCGTTTCACAATCATTGTTTTTACCATCCTTAAAAATAAAACATTTCGGGAGGGAAAAAAGGGCTGGAAAGTGTAAATAGATGTGTATAGATTGGGGGGCTGCTTGTGCCATCTGTATTGGCTGCGCTGCTTTCAGATGTTTTGACTGCGCAGATGACGTGGTCGGCTGTATTGAGAAAAGCAGCTGGAGATGACAAGGAGCCAGCATTTCAGAGGCACTGCACAACTGGAGACATCCAATAATACTCACCATTTAACAGAGTCACTATGAATACATGCAGACACATGACTGGAGTTAAACCTGCAGACACTGCCCCCTCCAGGACTGGAATTAAACCTGCAGACACTGCCCCCTCCAGGACTGGAGTTAAACCTGCAGACACTGCGGCCCTCCAGGACTGGAGTTAAACCTGCAGACACTGCCCCCTACAGGACTGGAGTTAAACCGGCAGACACTGCGGCCCTCCAGGACTGGAGTTAAACCTGCACACACTGCCCCCTACAGGACTGGAGTTAAACCTGCAGACACTGCGGCCCTCCAGGACTGGAGTTAAACCTGCAGACTCTGCTGCCCTCCAGGACTGGAGTTAAACCTGCAGACTCTGCTGCCCTCCAGGACTGGAGTTAAACCTGCAGACACTGCGGCCCTCCAGGACTGGAGTTAAACCTGCAGACTCTGCTGCCCACCAGAACTGGAGTTAAACCTGCAGACACTGGCCCCTCCAGGACTGGAGTTAAACCTGCTGACACTGCCCCCTAAAGGACTGGAGTTAAACCTGCAGACACTGCGGCCCTCCAGGACTGGAGTTAAACCTGCAGACATTGAGGCTGGTCACGACTTACCTCCAGGTCCAGGGGTTCTGTGCCCTGTTGTACACAGACCTCCCATCACAGCATAGCGGTCAGCCCTGTCCAGGGTCAGCACATATTTGGAGTCTAACAGGCTAACTCGGACACAACACACCCTTCACCTGTGAACAGGTGAACAGGAAGAAAGCATCCTCTTAACATTGGCTTTTTTCTTCTCATAGTCCTCGGTATATATCACTCTCCAGTATACAGGTGAAATCTTGTGCTCTCCATATTTACTCTGCAAATAGATGGTTCCTTCTCAGTTTTTAAAAATGAAATATTTATTAATCAAATGTATGTATTAATGTTTTCAATACCTTCACAGCCACTTGTGTGGTTAAATGCTTTGAAGTGTGGGAATAAAATTACAATATTGTGCTTTCCACATATTCTTACCCTTTTGTAATTATTTTACAGTTAGGACACAATATTAAATTAACTTCAGTAATAAAAACCACTTCTGACAAAAATTCCTTAATTAAGCTTTTGAAACTTTATTCCATTCAATTCTGTTCAATGATAGCAAATTCTGAAATCCAATTATGAAATAAAACTAAACAGAAAACTGGCAATAAAATAAAATATTTCTACAGTCGTACATACTACAGGAACTTAACAATATAAATCAGACTGGAAACTCTACACTGAAGTATGTACAGCCATGATAGATGGATGGATAACAGTGACTGTCTGGCTGTAATCAGGAGCGCAGCTGAGCGACACACAGAGCAGCTCAGGACGCCCCTGAGCCAAACTGCCTTTCAACAAACATACATTTCCAATAAAAATGCAACTTATTATAATACTGATGATAAAACAAGTGTTGTTAGGCTGTCGTGATTCCGGGAGGAGATCTTGGTTTAAATTAGCATGTGAGAAGTCGGAGGCCCTGCAGGGTGACATGGGAAACACCAGAATGATCCTCTGAAAGCAGACAGGAAGGTAAGGTGCAGATTGGGCAGGTGAGGCCAGGCTAAAGTGGGTCAGCTTCAGTGCCAGACCCACACACACACATTTAGAAATACCTGCCTAGAAAATCTGACTAGAAAAACATTTCCTGAAAATCCCTGAGAATTTTCATCAAAACATGATACGACCCTAAATAGTACAATGGTACAGTGCGGAGGGAGAGACACACTGCGAGCGCTGCTGAGGACAGACTCTAGTCTGCAGGATGTTCACTGCTAGGGTGGAGTATGAGCTGGGCTGTGCTCCACACACACACACATCTGCATTCGATAATCACCTCCATTATGTGTTCACTCAGTATTCTCAGTTTGAAAGTAACACATATTAAAGTGAAAACGAGCATTGTATTCACAAAATAACAACCGTTGCTCATATTCTGAGCTCAATGAAGCATACTGGCTAAATGGGTGACTGAATAAGTAAGGCAGCATTCAGTGCTTCTAATGAAAATCAGCAGAGATGTCACTGTTCTGGGACCTCACGCCGGTACGACACTGCCCCACAGAGTGCCAAATACAGCCCTACCTTTTAGCACACACCGGTACAACACTGCCCCACAGAGTGCCAAATACAGCCCTACCGTTTAGCACACACCGGTACAACACTGCCCCACAGAGTGCCAAATACAGTTCTACCGTTTAGCACACACCGGTACAACACTGCCCCACAGAGTGCCAAATACAGCCCTACCTTTTAGCACACACCGGTACAACACTGCCCCACAGAGTGCCAAATACAGCCCTACCGTTTAGCACACACCGGTACAACACTGCCCCACAGAGTGCCAAATACAGTTCTACCGTTTAGCACACACCGGTACAACACTGCCCCACAGAGTGCCAAATACAGCCCTACTGTTTAGCACACACCGGTACAACACTGCCCCACAGAGTGCCAAATACAGTTCTACCGTTTAGCACACACCGGTACAACACTGCCCCACAGAGTGCCAAATACAGCCCTACTGTTTAGCACACACCGGTACAACACTGCCCCACAGAGTGCCAAATACAGCCCTACCGTTTAGCACACACCGGTACAACACTGCCCCACAGAGTGCCAAATACAGTCCTACCATTTAGCACACACCGGTACAACACTGCCCCACAGAGTGCCAAATACAGTTCTACCATTTAGCACACACCGGTACAACACTGCCCCACAGAGTGCCAAATACAGTTCTACCATTTAGCACACACCGGTACAACACTGCCCCACAGAGTGCCAAATACAGCCCTACCGTTTAGCACACACCGGTACAACACTGCCCCACAGAGTGCCAAATACAGCCCTACCGTTTAGCACACACCGGTACAACACTGCCCCACAGAGTGCCACGACACTGCCCCATACAGTGCACTGGCAGCTGCCCTGCAGTCAGACTGAATGCTGCAGGACTCTATGGCAGTAAGAGCTGCTCCCCCTGCCCAGTCCAGCTCTTCACTGACCTTAATCACGCTCTAACTCTCAGGGTGATTTACACACTGTAAGGCCAGGTTCTGTGAGAAACAGCTATGCTGGCCATGACGAGTACATGTCCCATTACCACATTCCAGGACCCTTATTGACTCATGTAAATGAATGCATAACTCATTCTGTTACAGGGCTGTAGGGCCAGAATAAAGACGAAGGTGGGTTTGGCCAGGTTGCACAGGTGAGGTGTCCATTCTCTCCCACAGCACCTGTCCCTGCCTGCTGCATCCCCTTCCCTTAATACCACAGAAGGACTCAACACTGACCCGCCCTTCAGGAGAAAGAGAAGACATATCTGTGTGTGTAAAAACCCACACTCTGCCTATATTTACATAACTATATCTGAGCAGAGCATGGAAAAAAGTGTGTGTATGTTTGTGTGTGCGACTGTGCGTTTAGTCTTTTAAGTAAAAGCGAGCATGAAAACAGGGTTTCTATCCCCTGTAGAAAAGCAGTGCACAGTGGGTAGCTGGGGAGGGGTGTGGCAAAGCATGTCCAATCAGAATGAAGGTGGGGGTAGGAGCCCCTCCCTCCAGTTCCCAGCTTCCCTCTGCTTCACAGCCTTAGGCCCAGAGCTCCGGCCATCTCAGGACCCATTCTGCTATGATCCCGCCCCCAACCCCGCCCCCCACACACTCCCCTGAGAGTAGGATCTCATCCTCACGAGTGCAAAAAAACAGTCTTAGCCAAGGCCAGCTAGTGTGCAGTCTCGCTAATGCTCCGCTTGGCTGGCAGAAATGTCACGCTCAGGCAGACTAGTAACACACCACTAGGCTAGTGGATAGTCCTGCAAACACACCACTAGGCTAGCGGATAGTCCCACTAACACACTGCTAGGCTAGCAGATAGTTCCGCTAACACACCGCTAGGCTAGCAGATAGTCCCACTAACACACCGCTAGGCTAGCGGATAGTCCCACTAACACACCGCTAGCCTAGCAGATAGTCCCGCTAACACACCGCTAGGCTAGCAGATAGTCCCACTAACACACCGCTAGGCTATTGCACACAGTTCCGCTGATTCCCCGCCAGGCTAGCGCTAGTGCCTCTTCATGGACGACACCTTCTTCTTCCTGGCCGCTAGCATCTCGTAGAAAGGGTCCCTGCTGATGGCCGCCCTGCGGAGGAGTTAAAGGAAAAAATCTGGGTTAGTGGTTAGGGTTAGGGTTAGTTACATTACACTGATATACTTCATTAATTCCATTTTAATATTTCAATACCTTTGTTCCCCAAGCAGTTACACAAATAATAACAGTCAGGCTACATGCGTTTGGAACAAACAATGCCCATCAAGCATTTGAACTGCACTAATCTAACAGCTGAGACAGGACGGAAGGACAGACACAAAATGGACCAACAGACAGACTCATTTCACATATTTTTAATAACTTTTAGTATTCCTATTTTCATAATAATTATGTCAAAATATTATTGCCATTGCTGTTGTTGTTTAATTATACTGAATTATTTTATTTGAAAATATAGTTTTTAATGTTCATCAAATCAATTAGGCCTTTAAATTGAAGTGAAGCACTATGTTAGATGGACATGTAGACACAGAGTAGACGGACGGACGGACAGACAGACGCACTTGATGCTGCTGATCCACTCGTCCTTCTCCTCGGCCGTGGGGGCAGAGATGCGGTAGAAGGTGTGGTTCCCCTCCACCACCCGGCCATCTGCCTCCGTCTTACACGCTTTTATCACCTGATCCTTACTGTCCGCAATGAACAGCTCAAAGCAGTTCTACAGAGAGAGGGGAGGGGGAGAGGGAGGGAGGGAGAGAGGGGGGGAGAGGGAGGGAGAGAGGGAGAGAGGGAGGGAGAAAGAGGGCAATCAGAACTTGAGTTTGAGTGACAGGTACAAAGATAAGGTGAGTCTAAGTCCACCTGAGCCATTGAAATGAGTGTGTCAATTTCAGTGTTAACCATTAAAAGGGTCATGTCTATTTTGAACTGAACAGTGACTGTTATAGACACAATGGAGAGAAAACCAATTAGGATGAGGAATGGTGGTGTGGGGGTGCTGTGGGCGGGGCTTACTGGCTTCTTGGAGTCCTCCACCTCCCGAATGCTCAGGTTTTCCAGGGGAATGATCCCTCTGGGCTCTTTGTCCTGCAGAGGGATGGAGAGAGAGAGAAGCAGAGAGCACTGAATTGAGTTTCACTGTCCAGGAAGGGAGCTAGTTGTGACAGGAAATGGATGGGTGGATTGTGGGATTTGTAGTTACTCACAGTGGTGTACTCAAAGTAGTACAGGCAGCTGTCGGTCAGAATAAACCACCTTCTTTTCCAGGTTTTCACTCGTCCACCTGGGGGCAGAAACACAGAGGTCAGCAGAGGACGGGGGCAGCGCTGGGAGTGACAACCAATCAGAGCACCCTGCAGCACAGTGGGATGAGGGCAGGGCCAGACACACAAGCAAACACACAATTTCAGCCAATGAATCAAGACCAGGATGAGATTCACACTCTCCCATTAACTCACCAAGCACATATACAGTACTTCCACAAACTCACACACACACACACACACACACACTGACAGTAAAGCTCATGTAGGACAAATATCGGACACACACGCTTAGCACTGACTGACTGGAGGCTGGCAGACAGAGGAGGCGAGCACACAGAGCAGCACATTACAGCAGCACGCGCTCAGCTGCTTGGCTGATTGGGCTGAAGGTTGTGGTTATGATCACTTCAGTGCTTCAGTACAAACTGAGAGCAACGGCTTGAGTGAAGCATGAAGAAACACATATACACACACACATACATACACACACACACACAGACACATACAAGCTCAAGCAGCCAATGAGCACACAGGATGTGTCTACAGAGAGGTGATGGGTGGATGGGGCTGAAAATGACCTTTTTAAAGTTCTTCCTGTGATTTCCCAATTGTCAGACCTCACACTCTACAACCATAACACCCCTACAGCCTAAACAAGTAACATCCCTGACACCCTACTCTGCTACTATCCATTACCCACCATTATGCACCCCTCCCTCACTGCAGCACTGCCCCGAACCCCTTCCCTTAGTACAGACAAATCAGGGCCCTAACATGGTAACCCCTTCCCTTAGTACAGACAAATCAGGGCCCTAACATGGTAACCCCTTCCCTTACTACAGACAAATCAGGACCCTAACATGGTAACCCCTTCCCTTACTACACACAAATCAGGGCCCTAACATGGTAACCCCTTCCCTTACTACACACAAATCAGGGCCCTAACATGGTAACCCCTTCCCTTAGTACAGACAAATCAGGGCCCTAACATGGTAACCCCTTCCCTTAGTACAGACAAATCAGGGCCCTAACATGGTAACCCCTTCCCTTACTACAGACAAATCAGGGCCCTAACATGGTAACCCCTTCCCTTACTACAGACAAATCAGGGCCCTAACATGGTAACCCCTTCCCTTAGTACAGACAAATCAGGACCCTAACATGGTAACTCCTTCCCTTACTACACACAAATCAGGGCCCTAACATGGTAACCCCTTCCCTTACTACACACAAATCAGGGCCCTAACATGGTAACCCCTTCCCTTAGTACAGACAAATCAGGGCCCTAACATGGTAACCCCTTCCCTTAGTACAGACAAATCAGGACCCTAACATGGTAACCCCTTCCCTTACTACACACAAATCAGGGCCCTAACATGGTAACCCCTTCCCTTACTACACACAAATCAGGGCCCTAACATGGTAACCCCTTCCCTTACTACACACAAATCAGGGCCCTAACATGGTAACCCCTTCCCTTACTACAGACAAATCAGGACCCTAACATGGTAACCCCTTCCCTTACTACACACAAATCAGGGCCCTAACATGGTAACCCCTTCCCTTAGTACAGACAAATCAGGGCCCTAACATGGTAACCCCTTCCCTTAGTACAGACAAATCAGGGCCCTAACATGGTAACCCCTTCCCTTAGTACAGACAAATCAGGGCCCTAACATGGTAACCCCTTCCCTTACTACAGACAAATCAGGGCCCTAACATGGTAACCCCTTCCCTTACTACAGAAAAATCAGGGCCCTAACATGGTAACCCCTTCCCTTACTACAGACAAATCAGGACCCTAACATGGTAACCCCTTCCCTTACTACACACAAATCAGGACCCTAACATGGTAACCCCTTCCCTTACTACAGACAAATCAGGACCCTAACATGGTAACTCCTTCCCTTAGCATAGACAAATCAGGGCCCTAACATGGTAACCCCTTCCCTTAGCATAGACAAATCAGGACCCTAACATGGTAACCCCTTCCCTTACTACAGACAAATCAGGGCCCTAACATGGTAACCCCTTCCCTGTCTGGTGTTCTAGACCTCCAAAGGGAATACTGTCACATCCAAACATGCCTATGACATCACACATCACTGCAACAGAGAAGACCGTCCCTCTGTTGGGTCACAAGCATCAACTGTTAAGCAAACATAAAAGAAAAAAAAAACAAATAAAAAGGTCAAAGGTAAAAATAATAAAAAAGCACTGCAGAACACCAATGAAGCGCCAGGGGGTGGAGCTATGGGCTGGTGATTAATAGGGAGTGTACATACCTCCTGAAGAAACCACAACAGCAAAAATCATGGAAACACACAAACAAATAAACAAGGAGGAAGAAAAGAAAAGAAAACAGAAATTAAATCATAAGAAAGCTTTCTCTCTGTGTATAGGTTAAAGGAAATGCCTCGTCCAATTTCATGTTTCAATACATTTAATTTTGGGGGCTGGTCTAAAGGAACACAAGAAAATAAAATGAACCCTGTACAATTTAAATGTGTGTGCAGACTGACAACCATGCCTGGAGGGGATCAGAACACTCATGCACATACAATCAAAGGAGAGGAATCCCAGCATTTCTACAGAGCATTTCCAAAAATGGCCACTAGAGGGAGGACCACACCAGAGGGACATGTTGCTCTTCTCTCAGCTCTTCATCTGGGCAGCTGCTCTCTAATATGATCTGGGATTTGAATCCTGCAGGCACTGTAACACACTGGACTGTGTTTCCTGCAGGTACCAGCAAGGAGGAGCCCCAGCAGGACAGCCATATCAACTGTGTGTTTGCTGTTAGTGTGTGTATGTGTTAGTCATTGGTGTACACTCAGTACACTGAAGTAAGCAGAGGGATTAGTGTGGGTATGAGTGAGTTAGTGAGTGAGGACTGAGTGAGTGACTCAGTGAGTGAGTGAGTGAGGACTGAGTGAGTGACTCAGTGAGTGAGTTAGTGAGTGAGGACTGAGTGAGTTACTCAGTGAGTGAGTGAGTGAGTGAGGACTGAGTGAGTGACTCAGTGAGTGAGTGAGTGAGGACTGAGTGAGTGACTCAGTGAGTGAGTGAGTGAGGACTGAGTGAGTGACTCGGTGGGTGAGTGAGTGAGTGAGTGAGTGAGTGAGTAGCGATCAGCATACTCTTGGCCAGCCGCAGAGATGCTCAACAGTGACTGCAGTTCCAGTCAGGGCTGCAATGTGACTGCAATGCCTGATGGGTAGAGGGGAGAGGGAGGACTGTGCTGCTCTCTGTCAGAATGAGGGGTTCACACTGTCACACATTCTCTGGGCAGAATAATGACATACTGTCCCCCTAATCGCTCCATGTTTGTCACACACACACACTCACACACTCACACTCACACACTCACACACTCACTCACTCACGCGCACACACACACACACACACACACTCACACACACTCACACACACACACATACACTCACACACACTCACACTCACACACACACACTCACACACACACTCACTCACCCACTCACTCACTCACTCACTCACTCACACAAGCACTTATATTACATTATGTCTTTGACAGTATGACATAATGCTTGTGTGTTCATGCATGTGCATGTCCGTGTTTTTGAGAGTTTGTGTGCCTATACATGTTTGTATGTGTGTGTGTGTGGGTTTAAAGAGCAGTCGATGTGTGGTCTCTTACTTACCCAGTTTGAGCAGCCATCCTTCACGGTCTGGGTTGAAGAAGGTGTGTGTGAGGTCATTGCCATCATCCTCTGGAATTTTGAAGGGCTCGTTCTTTATGCTCTCGTAAAGATTCTGCAGGGAGGAGAGATCTGCAAACATCAGCACTGCGCAGAGAGACCTACACAAATCAGCACTGCGCAGAGAAACCTACAGACATCAGTACTGCGCAGAGAGAGTAAATGACAGCACTGCGCAGAGAGTAAATGACAGCACTGCGCAGAGAGAGTAAATGACAGCACTGCGCAGAGAGAGTAAATGACAGCACTGCGCAGAGAGAGTAAATGACAGCACTGCGCAGAGAGAGTAAATGACAGCACTGCGCAGAGCGAGTAAATGACAGCACTGCGCAGAGCGAGTAAATGACAGCAGTGGCAAGGCTAACCCGTAGCAGGTCCTCAGGCAGGTCTCCCCCATCATTGATGCCACGGTTCATAGCGATGAAGCGCTCCACAGAGGGCTTGTCCTTCACATTGGGGTTGTGCAGGCTGGTGTTCAGCATGATGATGGCAAACGACAGAACATAGCAGGTATCTGCAGGCACAGGAGCACCAATCAAACTCTGCACAGGAGCACCAATCAAACTCTGCTCAAGAGCACCAATCAAACTCTGCATAGGAGCACCAATCAAACTCTGCTCAAGAGCACCAATCAAACTCTGCACAGGAGCACCAATCAAACTCTGCACAGGAGCACCAATCAAACTCTGCTCAGGAGCACCAATCAAACTCTGCTCAGGAGCACCAATCAAACTCTGCTCAGGAGCACCAATCAAACTCTGCACATGGGTTTGAAAAGGAAACGCCTGAATATGAGTGAACCCCGAATCAGACCCATGAGTCACACAGAGGCCTGTGAGTCACAGCCCAGACTAACAGAGTTGAGTGAAACACTCTCCTGTGTGACCTCTGCTCCTGGGCTCCCCCTGAGACAGACAGAGTGCAGTTTACATATAAAACCCCATTACCAGCAATTACCAAAGCTCAAAGCAACAGAGACAGACACAGAGAGTGGCAGAGACAGATGGTGAAAGAGTCTGAAAGAGAGGGGGAGGGAGTGAGTCACAAGGAGTGGGTGAGAGATGAGATTACTGGAGAGAAAGAAAGGGGGAAAGTGTAAGAGTGAGAGAGAGGACAGAGCATTAGGGAGAGAGTTAGCCCATGGCTGTAGCAGCTTAAATTCCGACTCCTCCCCTCTGCAGGACCCTACTGACACTCAGCACAAACGCTGATCAGAGAGAGTGGCCCAATCCCAGTCCATCCTTCCCCTTTTGTCCATGTACTGCCATCCTGCTCAATTTCACATTAACATTCGAGCCAGGGGGAGGCCGTGGCCTACGATGCAAAGGGGGGCGTGTTTCTGAGTACTGTATCACATCAGACACGCCCCCTCTCCATCCTTCACTCTCCTCCCACCTCTAAGCTTCCATTACAGCAAAGAGGCTGCAAAAGGCTGGAACTCAGACTTCAGTTACTCTTTGAGGTAGGCAGGTAAACACACCTGTAGACTGGAAAACTCCAGGGTTACATTGACAGTATCGCTGGGCAAAGGCTTCCATCATGCGGTCGATCTTCTGCGCCTCCCCTGGCAACCGGAAACTCCACAGGAACTGCCTACAAAAACCAGTATTCAGAATTCACAATGGCCTTCAGCAGGACCGATGTTTCTTTCATTTTACATGAACAATGGTGAACACAGGGCAGCTAACCCAATTACCTGAACATGGAGAACCCCATGACCTGAACACGGAGCAGCTAACCCAATGACCTGAACACGGAGAACCCCATGACCTGAACACGGAGCAGCTAACCCAATGACCTGAACACGGAGAACCCCATGACCTGAACACGGAGCAGCTAACCCAATGACCTGAACACGGAGAACCCCATGACCTGAACACGGAGCAGCTAACCCAATGACCTGAACACGGAGAACCCCATGACCTGAACACGGAGCAGCTAACCCAATTACCTGAACATGGTGAACCCCATGACCTGAACACAGGGCAGCTAACCCAATTACCTGAACACGGAGAACCCCATGACCTGAACACGGAGCAGCTAACCCAATGACCTGAACATGGAGAACCCCATGACCTGAACACATGGCAGCTAACCCAATGACCTGAACACGCAGAACCCCATGACCTGAACACAGGGCAGCTAACCCAATGACCTGAACACGGAGAACCCCATGACCTGAACACGGAGCAGCTAACCCAATGACCTGAACACAGGGCAGCTAACCCAATGACCTGAACACGAAGAACCCCATGACCTGAACACAGGGCAGCTAACCCAATGACCTGACCACTGAGAACCCAATGACCTGAACACGGAGCAGCTAACTCGATTACCTGAACACGGAGAACCCCATGACCTGAACACGGAGCAGCTAACCCGATGACCTGAACATGGAGAACCCCATGACCTGAACACAGAGCAGCTAACCTGATGACCTGAACACGGACCAGCTAACCCAATGACCTGAACACAGAGCAGCTAACCCGATTACCTGAACACAGGGCAGCTAACCCGATGACCTGAACACGGAGCATCTAACCCAATTACCTGAACACGGAGAACCTGATGACCTGAACACGGAGCAGCTAACCCGATGACCTGAACACGGAGCATCTAACCCGATGACCTGAACACAGGGCAGCTAACCCGATGACCTGAACACGGAGCATCTAACCCGATGATCTGAACACGGAGAACCTGATGACCTGAACACAGAGCAGCTAACCCGATGACCTGAACACTTTGTTCACTGTCCACAAGTTCATTGTTTCTGTTATCTAATGTAGGACTGTTTCCAGTGAGCTGGAAAAATGTCATCTTTGAGAAAAAGTAAGCAGACGTTTGCCTCGTTGAACGTGTGTCAGGTTTGTACACTCACCTGAGAGCCTGCACCAGGTTGAGGTCTGTAAACTCGTGGAGCTCCACGAACGCATGAAGGACCTGGATGTTAAACTCATCTCTGAAACCCAGACGAACACAGTCAGTTGCCTGGCACACAGTTACATTACTTACGGACCCTGTGGAAACACTTGTGCACAGCGAGCAGCCTTATTGAGCCATTTACACATTCATTTGGGGAGACTGCCACACAGAACCATGCAGGTACCACAGTAGCAGTTCACTATATATATGTATAGTTAGGAGCTGATGTGTGGAGCTGAAACAGCGACTGCAAAAACAGACTGGGTATGAATTGGGGACACATTGATAATTTTACACATTAACCCACTTTGAAGGGCTGTTTTTAAACCAGCCTGAACACGGGTGTACGCACTCGTCGCTAAGCAACAGTGTACAGGGACAGAAGGCCCATGGGGGTGACAAAGAAGGCAAGAGACCAGTTCCCACAACACAGTCCTTCTGGCACATAACCAGCAGGGGGAGCAACCACTAAACTCACCCACTTTGCTACAAATATGAATGGAATCTTGTTTGGCAGCTAGCTTACCACATTCTGGAGTTGAAATGATAATAATATATAGCTACCTAGATAGCTTGCTAGATACTGATTTGGTGGTTTAAGTTGTATTGCCCATTTCTATTCTTGCAGTCTACTTTATGGAATTGTATACAGAGTCTGTTGTGTCTCTCTCTGCCATTTTGCACAGTCCCACAAACACACAAACACTCAGGGGTGTGCTGGGGCTTCTCTCAGGTGAGTGCCCAGCTTCAGAAAGGCTGGAAGGAACAGTCAGTCTGGGGAGGCAGTCTGTGAGTGTGCGCTCAACACAGTATATCTGAGCAGCATGGAGAGGGAGAGAGGGACACAGAGAAGGAGGGGAAGGGGAAGAGCTAGAGAGACAGAGACAAACAGAGTGATGGCATAGAGGTGAAGAGGGTAGAGACAGATTAAGTCATGGAGATGCACAGAGTCAAAAGGAGGGAGAGATAGTGGAGAGGAGCACGTCCTTTGACATTTTTATGCCTTGTTTGTGCTGGATAATTTTATTGTGTTTAGTTTCATTTCATATTACAGTTCTTCATGTGATGCTGTGGATGTACACACATTTAGCATGATCTAATAAAAACAAATCAAATACAACGCAGACAGGACAACTGGCTGTAACCACAAAGGCTTACAGTGAAGAGGACAGTACTACACTGATAGTACTAGTATTATAACTCCTACTACTACCACTGCTACAATTAATACTACCACCACTACTACAGCAATTAATACTGCTACTACAACAATTAACACTATCACCACTACTACAGCAATTAATACTGCTACTACAACAATTAACACTATCACCACTACTACAGCAATTAATACTGCTACTACTACAATTAATACTACCACCACTACTACAGCAATTAATACTGCTACTACAACAATTAACACTATCACCACTACTACAGCAATTAATACTGCTACTACAACAATTAACACTATCACCACTACTACAGCAATTAATACTGCTACTACAACAATTAACACTATCACCACTACTACAGCAATTAATACTGCTACTACAACAATTAACACTATCACCACTACTACAGCAATTAATACTGCTACTACAACAATAACACTATCACCACTACTACAGCAATTAATACTGCTACTACAACAATTAACACTATCACCACTACTACAGCAATTAATACTGCTACTACAACAATTAACACTATCACCACTACTACAGCAATTAATACTGCTACTACAACAATTAACACTATCACCACTACTACAGCAATTAATACTGCTACTACAACAATTAACACTATCACCACTACTACAGCAATTAATACTGCTACTACAACAATTAACACTATCACCACTACTACAGCAATTAATACTGCTACTACAACAATTAACACTATCACCACTACTACAGCAATTAATACTGCTACTACAACAATTAACACTATCACCACTACTACAGCAATTAATACTGCTACTACAACAATTAACACTATCACCACTACTACAGCAATTAATACTGCTACTACAACAATTAACACTATCACCACTACTACAGCAATTAATACTGCTACTACAACAATTAACACTATCACCACTACTACAGCAATTAATACTGCTACTACAACAATTAACACTATCACCACTACTACAGCAATTAATACTGCTACTACAACAATTAACACTATCACCACTACTACAGCAATTAATACTGCTACTACTACAATTAATACTACCACCACTACTACAGCAATTAATACTGCTCCTACTACAATAATGCAACTACTACCATGAACACAGTTACTTCAATCACTATCACTAATACTGCCACTTCTACACCTAATACTACAACAAATACTACAACTGCACCTGTTATTGCTACTACTACACTACAACTGGTGGTCACAGAAAAAAAAAAAGAAAGAAAGCATTTAGGAATCTGAGGACGGTGCGTCTGACCTCTCCCCCAGGTAATCCCCGATGGCGGTCTTGTTAAGCCCCTCCCCCTTGTAGAGGAACTGGGCGATGTCCTCACAGGTATTCTTCAATAGGTCATTCTCAATTAGGAACTGGATCCCCTGGCCAATCGGAACACAGAGTTACCATCAGTGGTATGCAACAGTGGCTGATGCAGTTTAACCACTGGCCATCAAGATTCATCTTCACTGACCAATCAGATCACTGGCCCACAATGACAAACCAGTGATCCAAAGTATAAATGCATAAACTGACAAAGATGGTGTATGCATGCGTGCATGTCTGCGTGCACACACTTGTGTGTCTGTGTGTCTCTTTGTGTTTGTGTGTGTGTGTGTACCTCTGCGTTTGTGTGCGCGCGTGTGTTTGTGTGTGAGGGTGTGTGGTTGTGTGCGTGTGTGCATGTGTGAGATACCTTTTTGGGGTCCATGTTGAATTTCTTACGGCCCATGGCCACCTGTTTATTCCTTTGCATGTTTTTCCTGTGAAAGACATTCCCATCACACAGTTAGCTCTGCACAAAGATACTTCAGTCACACACAGTTAGCTCTGCATGACAGCATGTTCTCCTCACACCATACAGCCAGAGGGAGGGAGAGAGAGGATGAGAGTGATCCAAACAAACACACACATTAATGACATACAGTGATGTTCCCAGAGGGAATACAGTATCTATCACAGTGAATACCAATATAACGCTAAATACAGACTGACGGAAACGGTCAATGATGACACTGAGTTAGTAAGGGGAGAATGCTTACACACTGACACAGTACGGAATACGGACAGAATGCTAACACACACTGACCAGATACTGACAGAATGCTAATAAACACTGACCCAGTACGGAATATGGACAGAATGCTAACACACACTGACCCAGTACTGACAGAATGCTTATAAACACTGACCCAGTAAAGACACACCCTCCAGTGTATCTCAGCAAAAAATACAAGAATCAAGGAGAAAAAAGGGAAAAAGGCCACAGGCTACAATTATGTTTTTATAGCTTTACCTTACATTTAGTAAGGGCAGGGCTGCTGTTCTGAGAGGCTTTAGAGGAAACCGATATAATCCAGTAATGGGTTACCAGCATGCCAAAGGACTGCGTGAATGTGTGTGTGTGCATGTGTGTGCACTCATGTGTCAATTCTCAGGCAAATATTGGCCAACAGCCTGTTTTTGAATGACAATGTTGATGAAGATAAAATGAAGGAAGTTGCTAAATAGGACAATGACCATGACTAATAAATTTCGAATGGAAATATGACAAGCCCGATATGGCCTCAGTTGCTCACTGCCATCTCCCGGCTGTATGTATGTATGTATTTACCAGATCTTGGTCAAAGACACATTTGAAATGCTTTCCTTCATTTGATTCTGGCAAAACTGAGAAACTCACAGAACCACAGAAATTCCTGATCTGCCATTTCTCAGAGGAGAGTAAGTGATGCTGACAGAGACATGCCTTAAACACAATCTGCAGCCGGGCCTCTCACTATCCAGCACTGTCATGTGAACACACTCCATACGGACAGTCACTGAGCGTGTGCACAAGTAAAGCTGCTAGCGTCGCTAGTAAGGCTAGAACAGCACTGTTATGTGTTCTGAATGTGAAAGTAGCTATTGATAGATGCAGATATCATAAGACAGTGTGTGTTTATGAATACCCCCAACACACACTCATACACACACACTCTCTCACACACACACTCACACACATGCACAGTCACACACACACACACACAGTCACATGCACAGTCACACACACACACCCACACACACACAAACATAGAAACACACATGCACAGTCACACACACGCACTCATACACACACATACACATACTCATACACACACACACACACACACGCACTCACTCACATACACACACACACACACTCACTCATACACATGCACACACACACGCACTCACACACACACACACACACACAGCATACCCTGCAGGCAGACACTGGCCACGCCCGCTTGGGCCAGGGCAGTGAGAGACAGAGAGGCTCTCTGAGTCTGCACAGCATCAGTCCCTCAGGGGAAGAGAAGCCAAGCACACGCAGAAGCATACCTCTCTTCTGTGGAGCCCAGGTTCTCGATCTCGTTAGTCACCTCTGCTATCTCATCTTTAAGGCGCTGAGAGAGAGATATTAATGTATGTAAAATAAAACAATCAAGTGTGTACAGCACAATACCACATGTTAACCACAGGTTCCAAATGTGACAGAAGGTACTGCTAATGTAACACAGGCACATCAGACAGGCTCATGATAGTGTAACACAGGCACATCAGACAGGCTAATGATAGTGTAACACAGGCACATCAGACAGGCTAATGATAGTGTAACACAGGCACATCAGACAGGCTCATGACAGTGTAACACAGGCACATCAGACAGGCTAATGATAGTGTAACACAAGGATACCATCAGACAGGCTAATGATAGTGTAACACAGGCACATC